>VUQK01035798.1:0-18422 GCA_015106715.1 Bujurquina vittata | reverse complement strand
TTTTCAAGATGGCTGTAATTAAACCATTACTTAAAAAGCCATCACTTGACCCAGCAGTCTTAGCTAATTATAGGCCAATCTCCAACCTTCCTTTTCTCTCCAAAATTCTTGAAAGAGTAGTTGTAAAACAGCTAACTGAACATCTGCAGAGGAACGGTTTATTTGAAGAGTTTCAGTCAGGTTTCAGAATTCATCACAGCACAGAAACAGCATTAGTGAAGGTTACAAATGATCTTCTTAGAGCCTCTGACAGTGGACTCATCTCTGTGCTTGTCCTGTTAGACCTCAGTGCAGCTTTTGACACTCTTGACCATAACATTTTATTACAGAGATTAGAGCATGCTGTAGGTATTAAAGGTCTTGCTTATCTAATAGACTGCAATTTGTTCATGTAAATGGGGAGACTTTTTTACACATGAAGGTTAATTATGAAGTTCCACAGGGTTCTGTGCTTGGACCAATTTTATTTACACTATACATGCTTTCCTTAGGCAGTATGATTAGAAAACATTGCATTCACCTTCATCTACATCTGAAGCCAGATGACACAAATGTCAGGAATGTCTTAAAGACATAAAGGCCTGGATGACCTCTAATTTCCTGCTTCTAAATTCAGACAAAACTGAAGTTATTGTGCTTGTGTACTGTACGTGAAAACAAAGTTAATATGTATCCGCCAGTTACATTTTTGTCAGCAACATCGCTGTTTCATCCATATTTGCTGGGAAGTGGTGTGACCTGTCGCTGAACGCACAAAACACAGCTCACAATTTTTTAACATTTTAATATTTATGGCTATTTTAAAATTATCAAGGTGAACTTAAAGTTCATCATAATTCAGTCTACATGAGTTATGTCCTCAGTTTAAGCATTGCTGTATTACCAGCATTCATAATTCATTTCATTTTGTACCTCTGAAGCCTTTGAAGCCTCGGTTGCCTGGCGGTCCTCTGGGGCCAGGACGCCCAGGCTCTCCGGGGGTACCTGGTTCCTGATCTTCTACAAGCACAAACGCACATACAAAGTTAGACCCAGTAGAGGTTTAAACAAGTAGCTTCAAAAACCATATAAATAAAGTTATTTCAAGATTTTACACTGTTTGAGCTCTGACTGAATTGCACTGACTGATGTACAAACACTGAATACTTTTTTAGGTTCCTGCCTTAGAGGAACAGCTTTTTATTTACTTATCTTTAATATTAAAGATGCTTTCAGGACTCATTCAAACCAGCACAGTGAAGGTGCGGCTTGAAGCCACAGTGTAAAATCAGGATTAGTTTGCTCTGCTTGACTGTCAGATGTGACAAAAGATTTAAGCTGCTTAAAGCAAAAAAACAAAACAAAACAAAAAAACCCTGTTTATTTCATCTTAAAATGTAAAACAGCATGAGCTATTTCAGTGATTTTACATCGACCGTAATGGCTAAGAGCTTCTTGCTAGAAGCAGCATGCACAGCGTGTTGCAGTTCAGAGCCGACCCCGGCAAAGAAAATACACAAACACATTTATCTCCCATGCAATGAAATCATATTCCAGTTTCTGATGTTTTTCCAATTTCCTTCCAGTATGGTTCACAGTTTCTTCCCACGTTGCATGTGTTTGTGTCAGAAATAACAGTCATAAAAAAAAACAAACCCTTTGCTGCCAAGCATTAACGTCCATGTAAAATCAGTGAATTATGTTCACAGCGGGCGACACCTTATGACCAGAGATGAGAAAAGCAGCTTGGATCAGCGGAGAGAGACTCTCATATCCAAGACTGAAGCTGGCCTGCGCTCTATACTTACCACCGCTCCCTGCACAGCGCAGAAGGGAATAGAATTAAAAATAAAATAAAAGCATTTCGGCAGCTAGACACTGCCTTGGAAAGTTCAGTTTGTTGTTTTGAAATTCGCTTTGGCGAGTTTCACAGCAATATGGCTGCCTTTAAGATACCTGTAGGACTGACCTGTATTGGGAACGATGTAGCAGGGATCAACGTTTGAGCCTTGGAGGACAGCAAAGTCAGTCAGCTGTTATATGTTAGAGGGCGTTTCTTTCTTGTCTTTCACTTCTACCGATTAGCTGAATTTTATTCCATGAAAAACGTCAGACTCGGTTTTTATTCTGCTAAATATTTTGTTCCAGTCCCTTTAACCCCATTGAGGCTGAGTAAAAGTAATAGTAACAGAAACATTGCACAAGGGCTAAAGCTCAAACATATCTAAGGAAAATTCAAATAACAAATAAAACAAATAAAATATTCATGTTCTGCCTTGCCTGAGAGGAAGGACGAGAGAGCTCTGTCTGTCATTTCTGTGTAAATGTACCTGAAGGACCTGAAGGGCCTGGAGGTCCAGGAAGGCCAGTGGGTCCGGGGGCACCAGGGTCACCTGGAGCCCCTTCAAAGCCAAAGCCTGGCAAGCCGTAGTCACCTTGTTCTCCTTTTGAACCTTTAGGTCCAGGAAAACCAGGAATACCTGTTTGCATAGACAGATTTTTTTTGACATTCACTTATAAAAAATGATTGTAATGATTATAATTAATCCTCCATGATCTGTGTGACGCTGTGTACATTACCTGGACCAAATCCACCAGGTCCTGGTTGGCCTGGAGGTCCTGGACGTCCTGGAGGTCCTGGAAATCCCTGGTCACCACGGGGTCCCGCCAGGCCACGGAAACCGGAGTCACCTGGAGGTCCTGCAACCAATCACAGGAGAGATATTAATGGACAGGTGGGCCACGGGAACACATTATGTCACTGTGTAAAGAAAAATGTGTGCTTGTTACCTTGAACTGAAAGGCCCCCCCCATCAATATAAGTCACAGGTCCTGGGGGTCCAGGGTCTCCCTCATCTCCCTATGAAATGCACCCAAAACCATGTTACAGCAGAAATAATGGATCATTTCGCTTTGACTTGTGATTGTGTCTCATGAACTTATGCTAATTTACATGCTGTTTGCTTTGATAATCAATTTATGAATAACAAATATTTATTAGTTGTCAGATGGCACCATAAAACCATATGTAGCAAAGGGAGCTTCTGTGGTGGCAGAGTAGCAACCAAGTAAATAAACTCAAGACTGGAAATTAATTTGGCTGTAATAAAATACACCTCCTAACAGCTTATGTCTTTCAAACTTAGGTTCAGATTGCTAGTACTGGGTTCCACACAAAATTCATGCCACACAAAATGAAGAGCATATAACTGTTAAGCTAAAGTAATATGATCTAAACTAAGCTAAGCTAAGGGGCTAAGGTAAGGGGCCATTTGAAAGTGAACTTAGATTCATGATTAGGTAGCTTAACAATTGATTCCTCACAATATTAATTTTTATTTAAAAAAAAAATTGATCTTTAACATTTATCAGTAGCTCTATAAGAGTCCTCTATTTTACAGTCATGGTAATCAACATTGGCAACATCAGAAACAGCACCATCTGCTGGTGAAATGTGATATAATATGGTGTTACAAGAAAAACATGTTTTCTACACATCATCATCATCATGATCATCATCATCCTTCACATGTAAGGTGGCTGTGTTAACCACTATGCCATTGTTTTTAATGTACATTATTACATTATTATTGGAGAGTTTGGAGTTGGGTGCTTGAACTGTAAAATTACAAAGTCACTGTTAGAGAGCAGTTTGTCCTTGTTCATTTTTAGGGTTAGGGTTAGAAATTGACAGTTTTACTAATTTCAAATTAAATAAAATTTCCTTTTAGTAAGAAATGTTGACATGTCACAGCTAAAACACTGCACTATCAATATCAGTGTACAGCACACAGTAACGGGAAGATAGCGCTGACTTGTACCGTGCATGTAACTACGCAACATTCAAACAAACTGTGATTTTACCTTGGGTCCTATGTATCCTGGTGAGCCTGGGTAGCCTGGACTTCCTCTCATTCCCTGAGTGGGGAAAAATATTTCATTTAAATGTAGCTTACTGTAAAAATAATGTTGCAAGAGATGACATTTTCTATAGCTATCCTGAGGTTATCAGAAGTTTACATTGAAGTGTGCACTGTGTCCGACCGTTTCCTGTTTTTTGCACAGCAACATGCCTTTACTGTTCACATGCAGTAAAGGCAACAAATCTGTGTTGAACTGGTTTGACAGCTTTTTCTTTGATTTCTGACAATCTGATGAGCAAAAATATCCATTACATTTTATTAAATGAAAACATTAGTTGGGGTTTCAAAATCTTATCTACGACAAACCATGATGGAAGAAAATTGAGGGGGTGAAGGAAAACAATTGTTATCTCCATCCTATATGGTTTTAATGACCACCTTTCACCAGTGAGCAAATCAAAATTGAGTATTTTCTGTGAGTTTAAGTGAGTACTACTACTCTGTAGTTGCAGTTTCACAAAACCCACCTGCTGTCCTTCAGCACCAGGAGGTCCATTAAACCCTGGAGCGCCCTGCTCGGTGGAAACACAAACAACAGCCACCACAGAAGAAGAAGAAAAGGTGAGAGAAGTTTCCCGCACAGAGGGAAATATGAAGGAATTCTAAACTGTAATATATCTAAATACAGTAATACTGAAGGTAATGGTCTTACTCTCGCCCCAGGATATCCAGGAATGCCCTTCTCTCCATATTCCCCAGGATAGCCAAATGGTCCCTGGGATTAAATAACAAAATAAAGTGCATCCTAACCCAGAACTTCCTCTAAAGCACATTTTTCACAGTTGGTATGAAAATATAACCCCCCCCCCCCAAACAAGCAAACAAGTGAAAAACTTACAGGTCGGCCGGGATTCCCTGGGTACCCTTTAATTCCCTTTAGACCAGGGTCACCCTTTGAAAGAGATGACGAGAGAACAACGTAAACAACTGCAAGAATAAAAGTATCCATGTTCCACACTTCATCTGGACTCCTTCAGTCTTCAAAATGTCTTTAAAACATTTTTCTGAAACTGTTCGGAGGAACGCGGTCTCTTTACGATGCTCTTTTTATACCCGCTCATGTTGCTGACCTGTTGCCATTTAACTGTTTCTTTTGAGTAACACTTACTTTTCTGGGCTGTTGCTCTCAAATTCAAAATGAGCCAATATTTCTCTTAAAACGGCACATTTTCTCAGTTTAAAGATTTGTTACGTTTTCTATGCTCTAACGGAATCAAATTTAGATTCATGAGATTTAAAAGTCATTTTATTCTGTTTTTATTGACAGTTTATTTACAGAATCCCAACTTATTTATTTATTTTTTTAATTGGGGTTATATTTATTAAACTAAATCAGGATTGTCTGTGAAAGCCAAGATTTCAGTTTTATATTTTATCAGATTGTCAAGTCTGTGCACTCCTCTTGCAGGCAGCTGCATTCAAAGACATGTACATGTACATGAACATGTAAAACACTGGAGGTGGCTTCCGGCCCTGGAGGTCTGAGTACTACAATAAATTGCAAACTGTTTTTGAAAGGTTGCACATTCAGCAAAGAGGTCGTACTACTATGTTTGCAGCTCTTCATTTAAAAGCTGTGTTGTGCATATTTCTACAGACAGATATATTTATTTACAGAATTTGACAGGAAGCTCTGTGCTTTTCATTTAGTGGCAGCTCGATGTCCTGTTTTTATTTGGTTGTATGCAGTGAAAGAATGTGTGTGTGTGTGTAGCAAACAGAGAGCTTGGCTTTGCAGAAATGTGTCAGATAACGATCGGCTCGTGTGTGGCAACAGTTCAACATTTTTATAAAATTGTCAGTGACAGATGGCAGTAACAGGAAGCCCCGGTCTGGATCTGTGCTGATTACACCAAAAAAAAAATGTCAGTTTCCCTCCATAAACGGAGTCAGCAGAGTTTTGTTTCATATAGAAGAGACCCTGGAAGAAAATGTGTACTTTTCTGTACTTTTTACAAACACACACACACAGTTCAGCCGCACGTGACTGCTGTTGGTCCCTTTCAGGCTGTTGCCACTGTTTGTTTTTTTTTTTTTTTTTTAATATCCAGTTCTTGATGTTAGAAACTGATTTAAAGTGTGAGATGCATTTCCCAACAAACCTGCATTCCTTTGTCTCCTTTGGGAAAACCCACAAACTCCACAACGCCATTGATCATTGGCTGGCCGGGGTCACCAGGCAAGCCCATGTCGCCCTGGATGCGGTGACCGAGGAAGAGAGAGCTGTTTACACTGATCACCCACTTTCTGTTGGTGAAGGCGGAACAAGGCGGGCAAAGAAGCGGGAAAAAACTCCAACTTTTGGGATATTTAGAGAAAGACGGGCCGGACTGTTGACTGGAGGATGGATGGCATGAGGCTGAGACCACTGAGGAGAGCGCAGAGCGAGGAGCTTTGTGAATGATGAAGAGAGGCTGGTGTTTGTCGTCGGCATAAGATTTTAAACGTCAGAATTATAGTTGTAATATTGGTATCCAGAAGGTTCTTTAACTCTGTCCTTCTTATTCTTTAACTGATTATCATTTTTCTTTTTGCAACTTTTGGAGCAAGTTTATAACAGTTTCTCTGCCTTAATCACTAGGCTCCAGTTTAATGCATCAACTTTAAAGGGCTCAAAACTCAGAATGAGGACACATTGTTATCCAGAGGAGGAACACCTCTTTTAGCCAAATAAATTTCACAATAAGAGCGGTTCTGTAGCATATCTCCATTAAATGCACAGCAATTTTTTTTCCTGTGCATGTCGGCTTGAAACCTTGTTTCTTTCTGGCTTTACTTTCAGTAAAACAGTAAAATAAAATGAGATTTTTTGTCCTCAAGCTCTAACTGCTTTTGCTATCTGCTTGTTCAGTTTTCACACAGTTTCTCTTTAATGTCCTATTGGCTATTTTTAAAGGCCTGCACTACAAACCAGGATTTGGGCATGACACGACAAACTCCAAAAAAAGGGTGGATAAGATTCTGAACTGCTGGAGCGGGAGCAGTGATGACCAGCCTCTCCTCCACCTCTCCCCAAGCCTCCCATCGTCCTCCCTCGGCTCCTCCTTTCCTCACGCCAGCGCGTCCTCTTCTCTGAGGTTGTAAAGTTTGCTCCAATCACTGCTCCTCTTCCTTTATTGACCTTTGCATCATTACACCTTATTTTTTGTCACTGTTGAAATGAAACCCCACCACATCCTCGCGCATGTGTTTTTGTGTGTCTATTGTGTGTCTTTTGTGAAAGCTCAACGGTCTTTGCTTCTTCCCTTCCCTTGTTACCTTATCTCCTTTGTAGATAGTGAGTATTTTTTGGCCACTTAGTGACGTGTCGCCGGGACTACCCCTGGGTCCGGGAAGACCCACGTCGCCCTAGAGTCCGAAATACATACGAAACACACTGTTAGCCAATAAGGAGACACGAGGAGCAGAGGAGGGAAAATAAAGGAAGCAAGGTGGTGAGGAAAAAAAGAAAGAAAGCAAAAATAAAGGTCAGCAAGATAGCAAGATTTCACCTACAAAAAATGCTTTTTTCCACAGTCTGAGAACCACTGGCTTAGAAATGGTGTTGCAAGTTTTTCTAGCAGAGCAGAACTCGCCTCTCCGCACTGTGAGCAGCAGAGATGCAAATAACCCCCATTCTTGCCCTTTTTCAAAACAAATCTAATCTGCTGTTGTGTGTATAAATGTGCATACAGTATGTACAGACTATCAGCCAGTGTACTGAAACTGGATCCTTTTAAAACTTTGTACTTGATCTTCTTAGTGTTCTTCTTTTGGCTTCTCCGCTTACGTCATCTCCCTCCATCTTACCAAGTCCCTAGCATCCTGCCAGTCACACCAGCCCTCTTTTTGTCAGTGCCATTGTCTCCAAGTCATACATTCAGAGCATCTTTTAAACCTTCCCTTTCCCTCCTCCTGCTATCCTTCTGTGACAAATCACCCCCGACACTCGTCTCCACCCACTCCACCCTGCCTGCCTGCACTCTCTTCTTCGCCTCTCTTGTGCACTGTCCATTGCTTTGGACGGTTGACCCCAGGTATTTAAACTCATCTGACTTCGCTGCCTCTGCTCCTTGCAGCTTCACCATTCACACACATGCATTCTGTCTTGCTTCTACTGGATTTCATTCAGTCCATACCTCCACCTCTCCAGGCTCTCTTCCACCTGCTTCCTACTCTGACCACAGATCGCAACGTCATCTGCTAGCATCATATTGCATAGAGGCTCCTGCCTGATGGTCATGCTTTATTCTCCCATTAAAATTTGCTACTTTTGTAAATGGTGAAGCCATTTTTTTTGCCAAAGAAAAAAAAGAAAAAAAAAGAAAAAAAGTTCCAAGGAAACAAATCAGGATAGGTAAAGGAATGAAAGGTGTGATAGGAGACAAAACTAAGAAAGAAGAAAGCTTAGAGATACTTTCTTATAATCAGTTTATAGAAATTACAAGCCCAGCGCTAAAGAGGAACACACATGCTGTTTAATATAGTCATCAGCAGCAGATCCAGCTGTTTCCACGTTCACTTCAACCCAGAATCAGTCCTTGCTTACTTTCTAAGGGTTTGGCTGAGGATAGCATGCGTGCATATTTGAGGAAGATGTATGTTAGTACTCATGTGCCATTTGATCAAACGGGATGGGTGGGTTTGTAGTTCGGTGAGCGGGTGGGGAGTGCAGAGTCAAGGAGTGGCAGAATGACCTTCAGATCTCAGAGCTAATCACCAAATGCTTGAATGAGGTCAAGATGGGTAAATAAAACCATACAGGAAGCAGGAGCGAGTGATTGCAGCACCCAGTTACAGCCCACAGGTTACAGTCCTCCAGAGTGACAGCTCAGAAATTTAAACCCGCCTCTCGCATGCAGTCAGCTCACTGCAGAGGCGCTGAGGAAAATGGACGGCACAAATTTTGGCTGAATTGTAGCGGAAAATCTCTGAGCTGTCATTCAATAGTAAAGAAAATCAGTCTGTGAAGCCACTGGACATCTCCCAAACTCCCAAAATATGAAGAAAACTAAATAAACTCCTATAATGATTGAAGTGGGAGTCAAGATAGTCCCAATAAAGCTGTCCGATCTGTCTCAGGGAGTCTGCGTTTGTCTCAGTGGCAGAACAGAACAAACCAGACTGAAACAAGCAGAGGCGCATGGGATTATTATTATTATTATTTCATCACACAGATAACGGATGCAAAAATCAGTTCAGCACGTGTCAAAAAGAGGATGAGGGGGGGAGTTAGAAGGAGAAGGATGGAGGGATGCAGTGGATGGAAGACGTGCAGGGTGTGAAGCCTCCACCAAAATGTAAACATGCACAGGATTAATAATAATAACACACACACACGCACACGCACACACACACACACACACACACACACACACGCTCAGGACCCAGCTAGAGCACTTCAAGCCTCCTGTTTTCATCAACATTTTACTAGAAAACAAAATGAAATGTTCCTCGTGCAGAACTGGCTAAAGGAGCAATGACTTTATTATCAGTGTCAGGAAGCAGCTGTCATCAGTCTCTTTCTGTCACCATGAGCTTAAAGCTACTTGCCAGTTTTTTTTTCTTTACTCTTAGGCAGTCCTTTTCTGTAGCCATTCTCAAAACTCAAAGCTCCTAAATTTTACCATTTGGCTCCTACCTTCACCTTTCTGGAAAGAAAATGGGGGCATAAACTTGATCTTATAGTGACACTTTCATCAGCAAATTTATCTTAGTACCGATTCTGAAAGGAGGCAGAAATATCAGACTGTACATAAAAGATGCACGTATCTAGTGTTTGGTCACACGCTGGCTCGAGTTGAGCAATTTATCCGTCTCCCCCTTGTTTTGTTTTTTTAAAACCAGATGTGAAGAATGAGAGGTGGAAGTTTTAGTGACTTGTCAATCACCATTCTTTATCCTCTGTTTTACTCTTCTTCTTTCGGCTGCTGAACTCCCTTAAAGAGTCGCCACAGTGAATAACCTGCCTCCATCTCACCTTGTCCCCATCATCCTCCTCTGTCACACCAAACCTCTGCATGTCCTCCTTCACTACATCCACGAACCTCCTCTGAGGTCTTCCTCTCTTCCTCCTGCCTGGCACTTCCATATTCAGCATCCTTTCTCCAGTATATCCACTATCCCTTCTCTGCACATGTCCAAACCATCTCAGCCTCTCCTCTCTAACTTTGTCTGCAAACTTCTCCACCTGGGCTGTTCCTCTGACGGACTCATTTCTAATCCTGTCCATCCTGGTTACTCCCAGTGAAGATATTCAGCTTGGCCTCCTGTCTTTATCAGTGCCACTGTCTCCAAACCACACGTCACAGAAGGTCTCACTACCATCTCGTTAACCTTTCCTTCCACTCGTGCGCCAGTCCTTCCATCAAAAAACCTCCTCGTGATTGTTTTGGTCACTCACAGATACCCACGGTGGTCTTTAGTCTGCATGGAAGACGCCAACTTGTCTGCAACCGCTTGTCAACTACTTGCTTTTTAGTAGTAAGAACACAAACCACTTGAAGAACAATGAGTGACAGTGGGAGAGGAACTTTAATTACTGCTGAATTATCTGCTCAGTCACATCTGAATAGAGTTTAGTTAGCATAAAGCTGGCCAGCATCTTTAAATTCCTGAAGTTGGGTTTAAAAAAGGCTGATTTAATTGAAGCAGATATCCCACGAATGCCGCATTCAAGCCGAGCAGCAACCGCTGAGGCAGAAAATGAAGCGTTTAATGAAGTGCCAAATCCTGCAGTTCACCCAACGTCCACTTGAGGCGTAGCTGCATCATCCGTTAGTTTGTGAAGTTCTGAAGACTGGAGATATGAGCGTGTCTGCCGTCAACATTTTGATTGCAAAAAGACTGACGAGGAGGGGCGGGAAAGCAGCCTTCAAAGGACGCAGTGCCTGAATTTGGACACAGCTAAAGAGTGCATGTTTTATAACTCAGCCATTTTGATTTTTTTAAAAATCTGATCTGACAAATAAGGCGGCCTACTGTGTGGTGTTACCTGCCCGTGGGAGTGAAAGTGGGTTTTTGGGGGAGAAACTGTAGTATTTTATTAGTGTGGTACTAATTAGCAGCCATACAGTTGATAGATGCAGCCTGCTAACCGGGCTGAGCTGTGGTCACCTCTCGCTCCAAAAAACAAAACAAAAAAACCCCAGCAATATGTTTTTTAAATCAGCAGTTGTATTAGTGCTCCTTTGAAACACAGATGAATCATCGAGCGTGCAGAGTATTAACACCTCTTATATTACTAACATCGCGTCTGATAAATTAAGACCTCTTTCCTTCTAAACTAACTGTATAAGTGTGCAGCTTCTCAGCAGATCTCCTCATCCCTGAAGGGGAGGAACATGCTGGAAACCATTTTCTCCACCCCCCTCTGACCATCTGCCGCCGCCGGTGAGTCGGCCGCCTCCTTGTGCAAAGAGGATCTTTGGCTTTCTCAGTCACAGGGTTTTTCTTTTTGGCTTTAACAGAGAGAATAAACATGTTGGACGGGATTTTTCCCATCAGCTTTTCCTTCCTCCCACCATCTGCCGAAAGGCTGCAGCCATGGAGTCCACACACACACACAAACAAATTTATTTGAAAAAAGTCTAATAGTTTTATACTATGTTGCTGTGTGCTGTAAATCTATCTTCCCCTGTTCTGTCTCACTCTCCAAAGTGGGCATGGGTTAGTGCCACCGGCAGGCCTGAACTTCACAGGACACAGACACTTCTTTTTGTCTTAACCTGAGAGTCTGTGGCAGTCAAAATCCAGCCAGCCCAGAGCACCTCTCACTCCAACCCAAAGTTATAAACACACAAAGTCCAAAATGCACAAAGAAAAAAAAAAGAACAAGCAAAATTTGCAAGTGCGCTAAATATCAGCGGACCGCACCTTTCCCGCTCCACTCCCCCAGACTCCGATGCGCAGTCTTTCACCATGACAACAGTCCTGAATGTAGAGTCCTGAGTTACACTGACTAATTTACTCGGGAGTGTGACCTGTCGCTAACAGAAGATCTTTGGAAGGGAAACGCCAAACCTTTCCAAAGCAGAACTGTGGCATCGCTCCCGGATGAAAAGCTGGACTGAGAGTGTGGGTTGAGTCTGGATCAGTACTGGAGGATCATCAGGACCCCGGGCTGTGGGCCAACAGTGGGGTAATACATGTGTGTCACACCACAAAGTGTGGCCTTTTTTTTAAGCCTGCGATTTGGTGATTTTGGCCAGTTATATAATACAGAAAGCTGCATTCAGCCTCGCTGAGCATGAAAGCATCAACACAGTTTGGCACAAAGGTTTTTGTGTTCACTCTGGAAAACCAATAAAATGAATCCAATCGCACCGACGTGGAGCTCGTTCTGCGTCGGGTCAAATGTCATGACCTAATTCCATTACTTCAGATTGTCCGCTCTTTTGTCAGCCGTGTTTTGCTTGAAGGAATGTTTCAGGTTCCTGATACACGTCTTCAAGCCTCGTCGTACGATTGCTCAGCACGAGCAGTTACCACAGACATTAATGATGGCGTCCCCGGTTTATTACCATCAGCACCGGCTTCAGTACAGCCGTTTCTAACATACAGATGTGGCCTCCATCCAGCGCAGTTCCCGTACTTTTAAGAAAACAATAAAAAAAAAAAGATAAAAACATGGGATGATGGCTCCTGGCACCAAATGGATGAAAACATCTGCAGAAGAAGAACAGCACGTCCTCCACCACCAAATATTTTCTACTGCTCTGCTGTGTACAACTGAGAACATGAAACTGACCACAAATCAGCATCAGCAGGAAGTGACTCGCAGCAGGGAAATTCTGCGACCGGTGGCGACAACAGCAGGCGGGTTCCCGGTTCCTGACATACGAGGAGGCTGTTACCGACGTATCGCAAGCAACCAACCGCCAGACGGAGAGTGATGTGCAACGAGGCTGTAAAGACGATGAGGCGGGGCGGCGTCAACTGGCTGACAGAGACAGGAAGCAGCTTACCGCGACCTGCTCCTCTCTCCACAGAGGGGAAACAAACATTAGCGTGGGAGGTTTAAAGCCGGCATTCAGACGGTGCGCGCACTCTGGCCGAGCCGCCAGCAAAACAATCAGAGGCTTCAGAGAGACCGAGTCCCAGATAAACGCACGCAGGGGCAAGAGGGCGGGGCCACCACCGTGCAGTCTTACAAAAGGCGGCATTTCATCCACACATCTGTAAAAATGACAGTTTAAGACAGATGAACAGACAGAATCTACTGTGCACACACACAACATGCACAATAAGCCGTTTGGTGGAGACTGGCAGCTAATGCCGTGCATTAATAAATATATCTGCAGCTCTTTGACTTGCAGACGCCCCCCGCTGACCTCCTCAGATGGTCAGTGGAGCATCTGTTAATGGGCCTCGGGGTAAACGTACCGGGCGGTCTGTGCTATGAGTGTCGTATTATTTTCTCATCACTGTCAGGCGGTACACGTTTGCGTCCCTGCCCTCCCATCTCCTCTTCTTCATCACTCTGAGGATTATGTTATTAGCTGCCTTGAACTCTTCATGGTGGAGCAGCACAGGGTGATGCGGGAGGTTTGTTTAGATGCATTCACTCCTCTCTGAGCCTGAGGTAGAGTCTAATACATGAAGCTGTCTCCCGGCGGTGAGCGCTGAGCCATAAAAATGGTATAATACTCAGCTGAACTCCTCCTCCTCCTCCTGAACGCTTCACATTTATCTCATTAAGCCGCAGCCGACTGGTGAAGCCGTGAACGGTCCGAACCGTCTTTCCGCTTGTAGATGCTTCATTTCTGGCCCTCGAGATTGCTTAAGTCTCCGAGTCACGCCGGCGTCCAACCTGGACTGAAGTTTATCCCCTCGAAAAGTCACCGCTGCAACTTTCACACACCATTCTTGAACCAAAGAACAGACCAGAGGGCACACTTTAAAATAAAGGGTAAAATAAGAAGGCGAGGACATAAAAGCTCACGGGACTTCACAAACCAATGAAGTCACAGTAGCTACGTCCATGTTTTACACCGCCCACGGCCCTGTGGGTAGTGAAGGGTCGTAGATACAAGTGGGGGTGCATCATGCTACAGTCACACTTGGGAAAACAGTATTCAGTGACTGCGGTACAACCAAATATATTTTGACTGTACGCCACAAAATGGTTGTTTTGAAGGCAGGGAGCAGGTCTGCAAGCACTCGCAGTCACATTTCATCTTCAAGAGCAATAAGATGGAGATAAAACCGCAATAAGACTGTCAATCTGCTGAGTCTGCTATCAGTGGGGTCAAGTCACCAATAGCAGTGTAGTTGTACAGGATGGCGACTTAACTGCAAAATGAGGTACTCAGCAACTTCACTTTGATATCTGAATATAACCAGAATACAACAACCTCAGGTGCACTCATCGCTGGACTGACTGCAGAGTTGGTCAGTCTGAGTCAGGCTATGAATCAGACAGCAAACCTTCACCAATGAGCGTGATTGCAGTCCAAGTCAGACCACAATTGTTTGGAGATCGGTTGTCTGTGCAATCACCTTGTAATTGAAAGTGCTCATCCAGAGGCTGACGGTATTGCAAATACAACCCCCAGGCAACCTGAATCAGGGGCAGCCCGCTGAGGTGGTTGGAGCTTGTCCAACTGGGAGAAGAACCCGGGGTAGACCCAGGACATGCTGGGGACACAGCAACCCCTCATGGACTTCCAACGCACCGATTTATGTCCCTGAACACGACTTTTCATCCATCCGGTCTCATATGTACTGAAATGAGTATTTTCCTCTTAAAGAATGAAAAAGTCTGCAACAAACATCATGACTGGGTCGTGCCACAAGTCAGGTAATAAAACTGTGACAGCAGCTCGAATGCTGCAATGAAGGATGGAGGGTGAAGGAAAGACAGCAAAGATGTGTCGGGAGCACCGGCGCCCGTACGAGGAGCTGCGTCTGCTGTTTGGACGTTTCTCGGTTATACAAAGATTCATTTTCTATTTTGTTTACCGAGTGTCAGAATTTACCTGGTTTAAAATGAAGAGGACGTGCTACTCAAGGCCGAGAGCGGCACAGAAAAGTGGAAATTTAATGACTCTAAAAGCATAACCGGATGCGCCTCCTCTCCAAAAGTTTGATGTTTTAGTGCATTTCAGTGCGTTTCACTGGTTTTATTTTGTTTTATTTTTTAATTTCCTTTGTAATAAGAAAGTTTTTATATTGCATGTACTCCTGAGAGTAGAACAGGGTACAATCATGCTAAAATAAAGGAATAAATAATAAATACAAATAAAAACATGAAACCAGCAGAACCCAGCACCTTTAAACATTACTGTGGGAGCACAAACTAATACATGTGCATAAAATGAGCTGGAGGGAAACACCTTCCTCCACCTGTGGGACGCAAGCTGCACTCAAACTGCAGCACGTAAAACAACCGGCAGCTTAAAACATATGAAGCACAGAGAACATTACAGAAACAAACAGGACGTTCTGTAAAGAACCTTAAATGTGTCTCTGAACAAAAGCAAAGCTTGGAAAATGAAAGAGACACACACACACACACACACTGCAGCAGAAGGGGAGTGCCATATGTGCTCTGACAAACCGATTGTCACATTTAACTTAAATGAGGCTCCCCACAGTTTAGAGTGTGGTGACAGCAGAAGATGGAGAGAGAATTTCAATGTGCAGATCTGTGTGACGGTCTGAGGCGCCCTTTGGAAAGACGGGTGTGAGCGGTGAAAGCAGCGTCTGCATCACGTTCAGGGCTCCGTCGCCTGCGCTCCTATCATTGCTGATTACGTCTCGCCTGCTGATTTTTGGGCTCGTGGTCTCTGTGTGGGGTTTATGACAGAAAAGCTGTTGAACTCCGAACACCCACCGGGTCACCAGTGACCTGGTCAGGGTTAGGCTAACGTCTTTAAAAGCTATAATGCCAACTGCTGCTTTAAGCCAGCTTTGTCCTCATTGGCTGCCTCTGTTAGAACAGCAGGTGTGTGGGGCCTCAGATGACCAAATTAGGGATATCCACTCTGTGATATCACTGGGAGCTTAGAGTAGAAAAAACTACTTGAAACTTAGTGTTTAGAGCAGTGTGCAGCCTGAGCTTTTAGCTCCCCGAGGTTTGTTCTAGGTTTAATATGAGTATCTGCTGCTGGAGCTGGACATAGGCCCACAGATCACTGAGCTGGCCACTGGACCTTCAGTGCAGAAGAAGTGAAATTTTCACACCAAAGTCAAATGAGTGGACCTATAAACACGTCTTATACAACGCAAGTCTTCATATAATTGAAGCAACCAACCAAAGACAAACTGATTACAGCCATGTTTACAGCCGCCCTGAGCTAAAGCTCTGCTTTTATTCCCCTCGCCTTTCTTTCTAAATAAGGCCCATTAATAATACACAAGGATGATGTTTTCTATCAGCATAATCGGTGATCCTTTTCAGGCTGCAGCAAACTGAAAAAGGTCACCTTCATTTAAAGTGCCTCAGAAGAGGAATTCCCTGATTTTAGAGGCACTGAGGAGCAGAAAAGGGCAAAACATACAAATAAAGTTGTTAATTCTGAGTATGGGAGTATATTCTGCTTCCTCCTGTTGTTTTATGTCTCTATAATCAACTGTTGATGGGATCAGGAGTGAAGTTTAAGCTACACAAACAAAGGAAGATAGACCAATGATTATGCAAACAGTAATGCATGTTCTGACCCCAGATGTGTACGTCTCATAAGTACTTAGAGATAATGATGATAATAAATTCTTTCCATTTGGCTGCTTCATTGCGTGTTTCTTACTCCCAGGAATAAAAAGACAAATGAAGGTGTCATCATATCTTGAAGCCATTTGGATTTTCAGGAAGTACATAAGGGCGGGTCCGTCCTAATGTCTTTATTTCTTCCAGCATTTTGAAGCCATCATAACTTCATAATGTGAGCTGAAGTTTTCAGGGCTGTAAGACACATTTAAGCTGTTAGAAACTGTAAGACGAACCCTTTAACACCCACTCCACGTGTCACAACCCTGTCAGGAAAAGCATCGCAGTGCATTTTTAATAATGTCTGGAGCTCCGTGTGGCAAAACGCTGCACTTATATGGAGGATGCTTCAATGATTGGCTTAAAACCATATGCCCAGAGGAGCAGCGGTGCATTAGACGGTAATATGAAGAGTGAACAAATTCAATGTGTTCTATAACAGGCTTGATTGCCCCGTCTCTGCTACTGTCTGCCATGACCAGGTCAGAGGTGAGCTCAGGAGGCTCCAGATTAAGAAAGCAGCTGGCCCAGACAAAGTGGGCCCCAGACTGCAAAAAGCATGTGCTTCTGAGCTCGGTGACCCTCTGAAGCACACCTTTAACCTCAGTCTGCAGCTGGGGAGGGTCCCCTCACTCTGGAAAACATCATGCCTGGTTCCTGTGCCAAAGCAAGCGTGCCCCAGCTTACTCAATGACTTCAGGCGGGTTGCTCTAACATCGCACATCATGAAGACCATCTTCTCCTACATTTACTCAGACCACAGGTTAAACATGCACTGGACCCCTGCAGTTTGCCTATCAGGAGAAGGTGGGTGTGGAGGATGCCATCCTCTACCTTCTACACCGGACCTGTTCCCCCCTTGATAAGGGGAGTGGCACTGTGAGGATTTTGTTTTTTGATTTCTCCAGTGCCTTCAACACTATACAGCCCCCTCTGTTAAGAGGCAAGCAGAATAGGATGCAGGTTAACCTACACCTGGTGATCTGGGTTATGGATTACCTCACCAGCAGACCGCAGTGTGTGAGGCTGAGGGACTGTACATCTGAGACTGTGATCAGCAGTAATGGTGCATCACAGGGGACTGTCCTCTCTCCTTTCTTGTTCACACTGACAGCATCTGACTCCCAGTCCAACTCTGAGACAACTCTCAGGTGAGACAGCCATTATCGGGTATGTCAGGAGTGGACAGCAGGATGAGTACAGGAGACTGGTGGATGACTTTGGTGGCATCTGAACCAACTGCTGCTGAACCCGTCCAAGACTAAGGAGATGGTGGTGGACTTCCGTAGGTCCGGACCACCCCCACAGCCAGTCTCTATGGGGGGATTGACATGGAGATGGTGAAGACCTACAAGTACCTCGATCTGCAGCTGGAGAACAAACTGGACTGGTCGGTGTGCACAGACACACTGTACAGGAAAGGGCAGAGCCGGCTTTATTTTTTGAGGAGACTGGGGTCCTTCAACATCTGCAGAAAACTACTGCAGATGTTCTACCAATCTATAGTTGCCAGCATCCTCTTCTATGCAGTGGTGTGCTGGGGAGGCAACATCAGAAAGAGAGACGCACTGAGGCTGGATAAGTTGGTCAGGAGGGCTGGGGTCAGAGGTCGGAGTGGAGCTGGACTCTTTGACTACAGTGGCAGAGAGAAGAACAAACTGCTCTCTATCATGGACAATGACACCCATCACACAGCACTGTAGTGAAACAGAGGAGTCCATATTGTTAGTACTGGTTGTTTAATCTATTTGATTTTTATTTAATTTCTATTATTATTATTTTATTTCTTCTTCTGTCTGGATTCTATTTATTATGCGTACTGTGTTGCTGGA
>VUQK01035795.1:47513-60520 GCA_015106715.1 Bujurquina vittata | reverse complement strand
GTGTGCGTGCGCGCACACACACATACAGCCACAAACACACACACAGCCACAAACACACACACACACACACACACAGCCACAAACACACACACACACACACACACACACACACACAGCCACAAACACACACACACACAGCATAAGATAAAAACCACATACATGTCTGCTCAACTTGATTATCTTCGTAATAGCTGAAAGTGATTCCATCCTCTGGGGCAGCTTCAGATCTATTGCCATCAACCACAGCAGTTACAGTAAGAAAATAGCCATCGCTTGGGTCATTCAAGAACGACACATCGGCTTGTAGAGCTGCTGTCTTGAACGTGGGGTCACTGTGAGAACTGAAGAAACAAAACAAGAGAAAATTTTATTAAATTTTGAAAGAGACCATAATGAGCAAACAACTGATTAAGCCATATTAAAAATATTCTTGGTTGCATTTAGGAAAAAGAAGAATTCATCTTTATTCTTGGAGTATGATTAACTATTATTATTAATTATTCTTACAACAATTTGTTGTGATTTGGAGCTATATAAATAAAACTGAGCTGAAACACACTTCTAATAACCGTATATGATATGGTTAGATCCATAAGTGCTTGAACAATAACACATATTTTGCCTCTGTGAACCTCTGCAGAGTTATTTGCATAAAGAAAAAGAAAAAACTGTCAGTGAGTCAGGTGGGAGGCACTACTAGATTTTTCATGGCATGACCTGCATGTAAATTCCACACAGAAGGGCCCGAGCACATCTGCAGTGATCTTATCTTTAAATGTAAGGCAACTGAACCGCTCATCTGCTGTCAGCCATACGGGCCCCACACGGGTAGGAGGCTTTCTACCTACAGCCTTCTTGCTGTGACATAAGAGTGACAAACTGCACCACTCTCAGTTTAATTATTAATAATTCACAGAGGTGTGAAGTAACAAAGCACAAATACTTCATTGCTGTACTTAAGTAGAATTTCCAGCTATCTGTACTTAATTTGAGAATTTATTTTTCTGACAATTTTTTACTTTTACTCCCTACATTTTTGCAGAAATATAGGTACTTTCTACTCCTTACATTTTTAAAACAGACTTGTTACTTTAGGGTTAACACATCTGAGAGAAGTTTTCATTTCTGGTCACCTCACCTTCAAACATCAAACCGATCTGAGCCTAAATGAAGGAACAACAACAAATAAGAGACAATCCTATTGGTGTATCCTCCATCACCAGGGCTTATCGCATACAAAGAAAATAAAGAGGCAATTTATGTATCATTTATAGTGCTATTATCAGGGATTAAAGTGGGCTGGACCGAGTGCCGATGTCCCAGTACTTCAGCATCAAGCTAGCACTACAGAAGAGGAGCGAACATATAGGGAGTAATGTGTTGTGGCAGTTAATTTCAAATGCAACATTTCTTAATGTTCAGCAAATTAGTAAACACACAAAGTGTCTGCAGTTTATCACACAGTGTGTCTGTTAAAAGGTACAGCTGCTGTATTTCCAGGGAGAGAAAAAGATGAGTGATAACTTCACTCAGATGGAGAAAGATGTAAGAAAGATGACAGGAGAGGAAGAAGAGAGGTTAGATTTAAATGTAAGGACTGCAAAACAAAGTGAGGTACACTAACTTTGTGTATGAAAATACTCTGCAGTTTAGTGCGTGACAAAAAGGTGAGTTTGCTGCAGCCTTGCTGTACTGCCCTATCATCCCGTGATAGGGCAGGAAGCAGGGTACACCCTGTGCAGGTTGTCAGCCTGAAGCAGGGCTAACGCAGTCAGAAAAACAACCATTCGCGCTCATGTTCACCCCTATCAAGAGAGACATCTGGCTGGTACTGTGTACAAAGAGAAACGCAAAGTCATACCCTTGATAGGATCCAATGTTCACTTCAAATTTAAGCCCAGATGTGTTTTTGGGGTAGCTCCACTTCAGTACGTTGTCGAAATTTCGGCAGTCCAGGGTCACATTTTCTGGTGGTGCCACTGTAGAGATAGAAAAAAAAAGAATGCAGATGTTTAGAGAAATAAGAAATAAAAGGTTTGAAACTCCAAATTAAAACCTCTCAAACAAAATGTCCCAGACTCAGCAAATCACTGGTAGAGTTTAGGAAGTGTTTAGGACGCATTAGCCTGATGATCTCACCCTATCTGTACTGTAAAAACTTCATGAACATTTAGGTCATAAAGACCCTTCTCAGCCGTCACACTGCCATTCACTTATACAAACAATCCACTAGAGGGCACAGTGTGAAAACTAGTGTCCTTGACTGCAGATAAAGCATTTTCAGTAAACTTTTCTTTCTCTAGTTTGTGTCTCTTATCCTGCATCCTCCTGGTCTGTGACTCAGAAATCAGTGTCACTGTGCCATTCTGTAGGATGATTCAATTCCTATAATAAATCAGGAGGAACAAGGAGTTGGGCTTTCTGGAGGAGTAAATAATTAAGGATGGACAAGTGTTTCCTTTGCAATGTCTTTTTAACTTCAGCATATCAATAGAAACAATGAGTTTTTAGAATTGTTGGTTATTTAAGATTGTAAACAGTGTGATTAAACTTTCTGCACCATTTTGTGCATGTGATTTTTATTTTTTAAAGAATAGGTTGGGACACTGTCGCAAACACTGTTACACCCTTAGCTAAAGGAGTGCAACACAAAAGTTAAGTCTAGCCACAAGTTTAATCACTGACGAGTGCTGATTTTAAATCATTGCTGAATAAGAACAGGACCCTAGTCCATGAAGCAGGTTCAACAAACTGAGTCTAATCACCAACTCAGAGCTTCCTGTTCCAGAACAGCCAAACAGAATCATCTCTGAGACTAACCTGAGTTAAGCTCTCGTGTGTATACAGACAGCAATCCATCATTAATGGAGCTCAGATACCATCATTCACCATGGCAATGGGTAAAGAGCAGAACCCATTTGAATGCATTAGACCAAGGTTAATGACTTAGTCAGTGAGGACCAGGACATTAATCATACAAAAACAGGAGGGGAGAGTCAATCAAATTAGCTCGGTCCATTCTGTCTTCATACCCATTAGATGAAGCTGGAATTTTAATCTAATTCTTCAGCAGTAGCCTGACAAAATGCAGGTGACAGATGCTGAAGATGAAAATCAGGACACAGATCAGACATTTTACTTATGGACCTGTAATATTTTTTACTCAGCAACAGACCGATCCACCCTCAAGTCATTTCATTAATTAATTAAAAAAACTTGTTTGTTTGTACCATTTCATTTTTTTCAATATTTCTTCAGTAAAGCCTTAATGTATGGATGAGTTGTAACAACCTAATTTTACTGACAATAGTAGGAGTTACTACTTATAGTAACTCGACTTACTGCTAATACTATGAGTTTAATCATTGTAACTGTTTCACATTTCACTCCCAAAAGTAAATAAACGCAAACATCTTTCATTAATAATAATGTTCACCTTTACACACAAAAGTTAACATTTAAAATTAACATTTGAAAATGTTAATATCCACGTTTTTATAGATCTGTGTACATGTTGTTCAGCTAAATTTTGACTTTTAAGTATAATATTGGAAGAATGAGCCCTTTTAAATAAGGAATACAGATCTTGGCGAGAGAAAATAAGCCCCTGTGAGCGGATCCCAAACAGATCCAAATGGGATGAGCTGGGAAATAATCGAAGCCGGTCTGAATCAGTGATCCTTATCCTGTATCCTGCCATGCATGACCTGACCCTGGCCAGAGTTTGTTGAGCTGTTGTGGAGCTGCCTGTGATAGGGTACCTTCAGGTGGATCCAGTTATGGGTAGACCCTCTGATTTAGCTCATTTTCAGCAGAAAATATGATTAAGACTCTGAATTTCAGACACTGTACCCTTTAAAACGTGTCTGCAGCTGTATTTCAAAAGTCACTTTAAAATTAATGTAGTTCAGCTTTAGAGTCTTAAAGTAATTTCAGCCTCTTTGTCATTCAGGCGTTTACATCATCTCCAAGATCCAACTGTGACAGACATTTTTCTGTCAATGTGACTGATTACAACATGACAAATGATTGATCATTGATCACTGTTTTATGTTTCTAAAGTGTTATAGAATAGAAAAGAATGCCTTTATTGTCATTATACAAAATGTTAAAATGAGATTGGAGGGCCACTCATTCAGTGCCATGCAGTAGGAGGTCACACTTTCTAAAATATAAAATAAAACTTCTAAAAAATATATATATATATACAAACAAAATACAGAAAATAAAACTGAATGTATAAAAATATATGTACTTACACCTATTATAAAAGCACTCATGTTAAGTACAAAAAATAGCAAAACACTATCTGGAATGTAAGTGTTTGCATAAAATAAAACTTCCGCAAATTAATTCACTCTGTTATGTGCTTTGACAGCAATGTTATGAAGGAAGAAATTTAATTTGTTGCAGATAGAGAGAAGGAGTCAGGGAGAAACTCTGAGTTTGTGGAAGAAAACAAAACAAACAGGTTAAGGTCGCAGAATGTGTTACCCCAGTAACTCACTCAGAGTTTAAGTTAACTCAGAGTTTCCTTCATCTCAGGGTTAACAAACCTGCTTCCTGAAATAGGTCCCAAATGCATCTCTAACTGAAACCAACTTCCTTCAGGATAAAGCAACTCAGCTATAATCCCAAAGAGCAGTGCCAACTAATTCCCAGCCTTCAGACCACTGAAGCCCACTTTAACATCTGGAAATCTTCTGCAGCCCACCCAAACCTCTAGTCACAAATTTGGTCACCACACAAGTAAAAAGATTACGTTTTCATGAACTAATATGGATCTCTGATCTTACATACTTGTTGAACTGGATTCTTGAGAGCTTTTTCAGCCTTTCCGAATTACGTTCTTTGACTAACGATGGTATGTGTCACGGTCCTGGGCCATTGGCCCAGTGTTTTTAGGTTTTCTCGGTGTGGTTCTTGTTCATTGTTTTCCTTACTTTGCTCATTTAGATTCTTAGTTTGTTTGTTTTCTGTATTTGATTAGTTATCGTAGTTCCCTGTGTGGTACTCCAGTGTTTGTCTTGTCCCTTTGTCATGTCCCTGGTCTCTTGTGTTGCGTTTCTTTTTAGTCACGTTTAGGTTCCCTCTGTGTGTTACTTCCCGTTTTATTTTGACGTCCCTTTTTCCGGTGTGCGTTGGGTTTAGTTTTGCTTCCCCTTTATTTGGCTCAGTAATCATGTTCTGCTGTGATCCCCACCTGTTACTTCTTTCCTGATTGTGTCTGTGTGCGTGTATTGTCTATGTTTTCCCCTAGTGTCACATCCTCGTCATTGTTTTGGACTGTGTTGTCTTCCGTCCCGCTGTGTGCCACCTGTCCTGAATTCAAGTCTATGCTTTTATTCATGTTTAGATTCAAGTCAAGTCACATTTTGCTTTGTAGTGGAAATTTTTTTGTTACTGGCTCCCGACCAGCTCCTCCTTTTCTCCACGCCTACAAATAAAGTTTTGCATTTCTATTAAGCGTTTCGTCTTGGGTGCCCTGCGTTTGGGGTCCTCTGCCTTGCCTGTCACAGCATTACATGACAGAATGTAAGAGGAGTTCAGGATCAAAAATAGGCTAGAAAAAACAAAAAACCCCAAACATTAACACTAAATAAGTAATTTTTATTCCTGTTATTCCTGTTCAGGTTCTTAAAATTAATAAAAAATGAAGCATTTTAAACTAAATTACAAAATATCAGTCAAAAGTCCTTTCAGATTCAGAAATATGAATTGACAAATCAGTTTGATTTTGGAACCAATCATTAAAAGATTTTATTTTATAGAATCAGCTGGGATAGGCTCCAGACCCCCCACGACCCTAAGCAGGATAAGCGGAAGTGAACTGATGGATGCAATCTAATAAAGCTAAGACAATATATTGCCCAATATTAGGTTTGTGCCAATATACTGCTGATATAAAGGCTGATAAATTAAAGAGTAAAAACAGACAGGAAAAAGACCCTTAAATCCTTAGTCTTGACGTTGCATAGTTTGTCCAACAGAAGGCACTCTGAAACTTCCTTGTTAATAACACACTTTGGAATGCCACAAACACCAACCAGGCAGAGCACAAATGAGTAAACCATGACTTGTTAGATAATTTTTAAATTGCATTGTAATATTTGCTTGTTTATGACTCCTACACAACTAACATAACAAATGTTAAAGAAATGTATTTATATTTCATGAGGGAGGGACTAAGACATAACAGGAGGATGTGAAATGTAAACTGGGAAATGAGAAAGGCAAAGTCACCCCGGCACAGTACCCCATACAACTCTAAAGAGTATCAGAAGTTTAAAGTGTTGGAACATTGTAATGTCTGTACACAAGGGCATGAGAAAACAAATGGATGGGTCTGCAGTATCTTCTTCCACAGTCTTTATATAATTTCTACTGTGACAGTACACCAATAAACTCTGACCAAAAAACAAAACAAAAAAAAAAGGCAATGACTGCTCAGCTGTCCGCTCTTCAGCTGTCTGTGTCCATAACGGAGAATAACTGAGGCCAAAAGCCTTTCTGCAGCCCTGACTTCAATAGGCAGATAAGAAAATGGAAAAAGGATGAAAACTGGCCAAAACAAAAGCCATGTTCCATATCCCTTAACACAAGGGCACCAAATACAAACCAGCTGCAAGCACTAAGTCTAGTGAAAGTCAGATTTTTTTCCAGAACACACAGAATGACTTTAAAGTGGAGCGCTGCTGCTGTCAGGAGAATACTGCAGGGTTTTTAAATAGCATGATGAAGAGCCAATCAGCAGAAAACAGGCAAGAGAAGACCTGCAGAGAGACCCTCAAACAGAGTGGTCACAGCCATAACAGAGTGTTACATATGAAGTCAAAAAATACAGCAACAGTACGGCTATGATCAAAAAAAATTTTTGTTTTTGTTTTAAAGTGACAGCAACAAAGAAAGGCTGTGTCATTTATTTGAAATATCTGTTGCCTCAAGACTTCCACTTGCTTTTCCGGTGAGTGAGAGGGACTTAAGATGTAACGAGAGAAAGGGGCAATTCACTCTAGCACAGTTGCCCACACAACTCTAAAGACTGCCAGAGGGTCAACAGCATACAGAAAGTGCAGAAACGTTTTAATGTCTGCAAACAAGGGCATGAGAAAACAATGGATGGGTGTCTTCTCCCATAGCCTTTTCACAGATATAAACTGTCAAAAAAAAAACAGATACTTCATATTTTTCCACTTCCTTAAATCCAATGTTGTAAAAGCACACACAGAAACAAAGATTTTCCTTTTAACCGCCTCTGCAGCTAATCCTCACGTACTGCGCTGATGTCAATCAGCAACAGCATTACAGAAGAACTGATTTTAAAGCATACCTAATAAAGACTGTGAATATCACTTAATTACCCCGAGCATGTTCACACAGGCCTGACATTTTTACCACACTTACAGCAGGCATCATTACACTGCACGATTAGTCACACACCCATCCGCAGTCATGCCTAGGCGTCCCTCTTTTTGGCACTTCAGTCAACTTTGTTCCAGACAATTACTACTAAACTAAGTGACATTTAGTTCTAAATTATTGAGTATTTTGTGGTTGGAGGCATAAATGCATGTGACATGAAGATGTCAAAGAAGCTGTCTGTTAAATTTCCCTGACAATACAAATTAAGCTGGACTAGTTAATTCAAACAAGAGTGGGGGGAAAAGTAGCAAACAAGCAGGATAAAGTTAGTGTTTGGGACTCATGAGCTGTGACATTGAACTTTAACCAGTTTGATAAATCACATGGGAATGACTAAATGCGCCGAGACAGTTATGCGTCACCACTGTTATCGTACAGCTTAAAAGCTAAAAGAAAGAAATAAAAAGGAACCACGTACATATCAGTTTCTTTTCCTCTGTGAACAAACAATTCATTACATTCACAAGGTAATACCCGCCCATGAAGACACGTGCATAGCTAAGCATAGTTGAGAGTGAAAGAAATCACTAGTGGAATGCACACTGTAAAAGAAGTGACAACCGCAACAGTAAAACTGGTGGCTGAGGGTTAACACCACAACCTGACACATTCGCAAACACTTTCGGTTCTTTTTCTAACAGTTCTAAGGGCATTTATAGATCAGACTGTGAAAACTACAGAGGATTTTGACTACTAAGTATTATACATGAAGAAATATCAAAAGAGACCAGGAGCTAAATAATTTTGACTGATTGGGCCAAACCTATTCCAGCTAGCAACACCCCCCCCCCACTCCTCCCCAAAAAAAACCACCAAATGTGCAATAAAAAAACAAAACAAACTGTTATTAATTAATAGTTTTCAAGTGTCTGCCTTCGATTTACCCATTTTAAATTAGCATTTGAATTTATAATTCAAGCAAGCAAAAAAAATAAATAAAAAGAAAAAGAAGAAGAGTACCAGTACATCAACTTTCTGAATGCCTTTGAACCCTGCCAAGGAAAGTAACAGATTTTTATCTGTGAAGATAACGAGAAGCAATAAAGTAGCAGCCAGTGTTCATGGGTTTTTGCCTACAACACAAAAACATGCATCTGAGGCAGGAAGAGAAAGCAGATGCTATCTGAGCTAAAAACGAGGTTACTTGTGGTATGGAAAGCACAAACTGACTGCGAACATGCACAGTGCTGCTGGAAAACACTTTCAAATTGAGTCAAAGAGTACAACCATTCTAACTGAATATGTTTACACAAACACTTTAAGTTGACCCCAACAGCATTTTGTTAAAAAATGTTATTGCAATTTGCAAATTTGGGATTTTTATAATATTATGCTACAATAACATACTGGTACTATTTATTTTGTCTTACTGTATATACAGCTGACTAACTTCACAAGTGTACATTTATTCCAGTGACAGTAAAGCTTACTTTGTATGAAATCAAAATGCCAATTGGTTCAACCACAACTACTGTCAGACAGATGTTCTTTTCACAAGAGAAAAGATGAAAAACAAATCAAGAGATCAACAACATGATAAAGACATGCGTCATAACTCATAAAAGACTATGGAAACAAATAAGAAAGCACATCTGAAAAGTTATTTAAACATTTACATAGCCCACATGCCTTCCCTGTGTATTCATAGTGTTGTTAATGATAACTTTGTCAGCAAAATCTGTGTTAGCACTGCTCTAAGGCTGCATTATATTTAGGTGAAGCTGAGAACTCCTGTGCCTTTAATTGCAGTTTTCCTTGTGACTAAATCTAAAAAACTTTTTAGAACTATGACATCCTGTCCATTTTCAGAACTACAGTACTTTTCTTTTATTAAAAGACCCCTGCCCTGTCATTACTAGGTGTATTTTGGGGATATAGTTGCGCTGTGAACCTGTTGTAGTTTTATAGCATGAGGAGGAGAAGAAAGGAGTTTGGCTAAGTAAGAATGATGACCTCATTCACCAGAGGTGTTTATGGGAAAGCTCTTTTTGGAGAGCAATTTGCTTAGAAAAGTTAGACACCTGAGAGGTGTTCGTTGGATCTGGGTTGTGTTCCAAATATAAGAAAAGGAGATAAGGGGACAGAAGATCAAAGAGAAACAGCTAATTACCCAGCTGAATTATTCATTACATTTTAATATGAATGGGCAGCACGGTGGCACGGTGGTTAGCACTGCTGCCTCACATTTGGAATAACATCTGAAAGGTCTGGGTTCGATTCCACCTTGGCCCGGGTCTCTCTCTCTCTCTGTGGAGTTTGCATGTTCTCCCCGTGTCTGCGTGGGTTTCCTCCCACAGTCCAAAGACATGCACTTACTTGGGTTAAGTTAATTGGCTATTCTAAATTGCCCATAGGTGTGAATGAGAGCGTGAATGGTTGTCCGTCTCTTTGTCTTGGCCCTGCGACAGGCTGGCGACCAGGGTATACCCTACCGCTCAGCCTGTGTAAGCTGGGATAGGCTCCACCCCCACCCCACCCCCCACGACCCTGAAAAGGATAAGCGGCAGCGGATGGATGGATTTTAATATGAATTTTTAAAGCATGTACAGAGTAAACTCTATAATTTGGTTTTTGTCCACTAAAACCCATTCTATGGTTGCTTTTTATTTTGAATGAACCATCCCACCTTTTGAAGGAATTTTACATCAACAGCAATGGTGTCAGCCATACCTCCTCAATGAGGTAAAAGCTTTAGTCCCTTCCTCACCAGGACCTGCTCCGATATCTTTATTAAATCACAATAAGGTGTGTTCATAAGCATTAAGTTTACAAAGTCTATGCAATCAAGTGAAATGATGCAAACAATGATGCAAATCCACTTTTGCACAAGTGAATACAAGTACCAATACCAGCAAAGGCTTGCCTAAAGCTGCATTTCCTGAGACCACAGACACCTAGAAATGGAGGACAAGCTTATTGACGTCATCTGAGCCGCTGGAGGGTTGTGATGACTACACCCATCAAAAAGTCTTGTTGCATGGAACTCAATGATTAACACACACACACACATATATAAAAAAGGTCTAATGTAATCTCCACCAGACAGATCGGCTGGTTTTGGATGGGGTGCAATCTTCCAAGAATAGTTCACGGTTCCCAGTGAAACTCAAATACTGGACAGAAGTGCCAAGCATTAATAACAGTTACATGAAGTCATGAAGAAAAAAATTGTTTGACTACTTTTTGTCCTATAATATATAATTTTCACTGTTTTAACTCTTACCTGGTACATTGCAGTGCATCCCTACACCCAGAACATGAGAAGATTGTACACATTGTACACTTTGTCTGCTGGTTTTGAGTGGGTTGCAATCCTTCAAGAATAGCTCCTATTTCCCAGTAAAAATCAAATATGAGTAACATTTACTGTGTTAACGATAAATCTGTGGTATGGCTCCTATACCATCTGATCAAAATATTGTTCACGTTTTAATTACTTTTTCGGGAGAATCAATTGTTGCTCTTTGCACAGAATCACATCAATTTCCCTTCCTTTGAGACATATTTGACCTGCTCTGGCAGATGCATTAATACCATTAATTCATGAGTTAACGATTGCTTAACATCGCGGAAGAAACAGATCTGTCACCTGTGTAATTGTGACACCACTGTGAGTAATAATTAAATATGCAACCACAAAATCTACCAAATAACTACTATACTGCTGCTCAGGATTAAATGTCATTGATTATTTTTATACACAGTAAATAAGAGACGGTCAGTATACACTGAACTCCTGCAAACAAAACCGTTCAATATAAGACTACTATTAGGATTGTGCTGATGGATGATGACATCAGGGAGCAGCAAAGTGACTGAAAACGAGTCTCCAGCCCAATGGGATTTTTAGATCACTTCCCAATTCAGGGATTAAATAAATATTATTATGAGATTCATCATGATAATACATGATCCATCATCAAATGGCAGAAAACGTGGATATTTTAGACTGCTGGATTGATTGAGCACAATGTGGCTGTACTGTACTTAGGAGACGCTCACTCAACTTGACTCCTTAACACACACACACACACACACACACACAAACAAACAAACACAAAATAAGGATATTTTGTCAGTGAAAAACTGCAAAACTCTGGGAGGGCAGGTAAAAAGTATGCAAATGTTGTAAATTAATACAGTTGTAACTGTTCTACTGATTTCTATATTAACTACTGCAAAGCTAAATCATTCATTACTAAACTGTATCTGAGTGCATTTTGTCTTTTACCAGTGTACTAATGTGTTTTTACTGTTTGGGCTCCACACTGTGCATTATGGACATTGGAAAGCGCTTTTCTAATGGGTGCACATTAATCTCATCTGCCACCCAGCGTGATCAGCAGTCAAAAAGTGGACAGTGTGGCCCACTGCCAAACCCTAACTGGTAATACTAGAAGTGCCATGACATCCAAGTTTACCTTTCGAAACTAAAATTTATATTTTAACACCCAAGTCTAAAAAATTTTTAACAGTTTGAACATAAAACCTTTGCAAAAGTAAAAAGTATATTAAGTTTGATTTGGGTTTAAAACAGGGACCCTATGATCAAAGGGTGACAAGACCAAGTCTGATCTGCCTGGGAAATTCAAGCCCTAGGTACAGCAATATGCCATCCTGCTCAATGCTACTGAAACAAGTCCAGGGTTGATCAAACTCGGCTGGTATTGTGTTGTGAGCAACAAAGCACCCTACAAACATCACTGATGATGTGTACCAGCACATCCATAGGATTCATCGTTTATTCACAAGAAAACAGACCAGACCAGAAAAATTCAACCACCTTTCAATAATTTTTATGGTTAATAATCAATATATTTATACTCTGCTCCTCTAAAATGGTTATTTCCCATTCATTTAAAACTATTGTCAAATTTTATCTTTGCCATTTTGTAAAGCCTATACAAGATATCTTGTGTTGTGTCAAAAAATAATAAAGAGAAATGAAGCACTTTTACAGTCAATTAAAGTTTTGATTTCTACTCTATGGTTTTCATTCACTAGGATTTCTTAGCTATAAATTTTGGCACTGCAGTTTAATTCCCGGCATTAATTCAGTTTCTTGTAAGCTGTCACCAGACCGCAGTGAGTTTTTCTTTCACATCATCCTGTGGTGTAAACAGTAACTCAATGTTTTTTCTTTTTTCCTTTCAGGAAAGTACAAGTTACAGTGAGTCGTCATCACTCTAAACCAAGTTTCAGGGTAATAGCAAACATTTCAAGGTGTTAAATAACTCTGTGCTAGACATGCCATGTTCCACAGGACAAAACAAGGCTCAACAATAATCTTAGTTGTTTAAAGAAATCTGTACCTTGTGAATGCTGAAATACCAACATAAAAACCCCAACAGTATGTCACTATATACCTGAGGTTCACACATATGCACACAATACCCCTCTAAAAATGACAATGCACAGGGCATACAAAGTGTGAACCACAATATACAGAACTGTCTGCAGCACACAGTAGCACCAAAGGGTGCAATCTGGCCCGCTAGATGCCTTTTTACAAAACTGCAAAAAAAAAAAAAAAAAAGGAGGAAATAATTTAAAAACTTTTCCCCCTTTTTTAAAAAAAAAAACAA
>VUQK01035795.1:11424-29532 GCA_015106715.1 Bujurquina vittata | reverse complement strand
GGTTTTTTGCCCCCGTGTGTGGGGTTTAAGGAGGGGGGGGGGGGGGGGGGGGGGAATAGAAACGATCAAACCAGCAAGTGTAGACAAGTGTCAGATTTAAGATACTCGTGAAATTAAAAAAAATGACAGCGACAACTTTTAACATCCTTTAGTGCTGCAGCCTGGGAGAGAACAGAAAAGCAAGCACTGATGTTTTCTATCACTCCGTGCAACTTGATTTGAGTTAGATGACCAATTTATATCCAAAATAGAGGCAACCTTTCCTGGAAAAGTGTAATAATTACAGGAAGTCTGTGAACTGCAGCCATCAGTGTCACTTTATTTGCTACCTTGCCAAATGCATAAATTAACGATTCCACATTATCAGTAGATAATATAATATTTCTTGCATACTGCTTGTATTAAAATATTTTAAATTTGGAGTGAGGATGCGTAAACTGATTTCAGTAAGTGCGTTTTATTTATTTTGCACATTAAAAACCAAAGTGCTTTGCAATAAAAAAATAAAAAGTAACAGGGATAACTTAAAAAAAATATCCATGTTGCACACTTTCACAGTACTGTACGTAAAATAATACAACAGCCTGTCCTCCAACCACAGTCCCAGAGATCAGCTGCTTCCAAAGGCTTGACGAAAAAAAAAAGGAAAGGTATGTCTTCAGCTCAGATTTAAAGACGCTCACAATTGATCACTTTGGGGATCATTCCAGACTCTTGGTACAACAAAGACACAGCCCCTGTCAGATCCCTGTCGGTGATCTGGCCGCAGGATTTTGGACTAATTGTAGACAAGCAAGAGGTCATTTACTAACGTCAGTATACAGTTCATTACAATAGTCCAGTCTAGATGTAATAAAAGCATCCATAACCTTTTCCAAATCTGCTTTAAACCAAAATCTATATTTACCAACAAATTCTGTATTTACCCATCATCTGATTTTTTTTTCTAATGCAGATTTTTTATTTTAAAATGGAAAAATTAAAATCCTTTAAAATACTTTTTCACATAGTCCTGTAGTTGTAGGCAAACTGTCCTTGGTGTCACACTCTGGGACACTCTGCGGCATTCAGTAATAAGCTGCGTAATCGCAAACCATGTTCTCTGTAAAGAAAACCTCTGAGAAAAAGAACCAGCAAAGACTGTGAAGCGAATATTGTGTCTTTATTGACTAAATGATAATCTTAAAAATTGTAGTATGCTTTGGCAAACGGTCAGCAGGGATGGAGCGCGTATGTAATTTGTACCCAACTGGCTAAGAACATTCAAAAGCAGCTGTGTGTGGCTTTTAAGAGGTCTAATAAACAAGCATGCAGGAAAATGGCTGAATGATCCCACTGAGAGCTCAGCACCTGCACACACTCAGCTCACCGAAACAGCTGGTCCGATCCACGGCGAGGTTTTCCCTCGTTCTGGAGAGCAGTCTTTGTTTGTTCTCAGCTGATACGATAAGTTTGAATGTTCTTTAATTGGCCATATTTAGTCAAAGCACACACAATCAGTCTTTATACAGCTGCTGCACTTTAATTGTTAAACACTATCTTTGTGTCCAAAGTGCCCGAATGGACTCAAAAGTCACCAATTTCTTTTTCTTTCTTTACGAGGATACTCAGGTAAATTGCTGTGTTCTTGTTCCTAAAAGAGGCGCTAACCGAAGTATCAACTACATCTGGAAATCAGGCTTTCTCATTGTTTTAATGAGATCATGCCTCATTGGCATATTCTAGACATCAAATTTCCAAAAACCTGAAACCAAAAAACAAATAATTTAAGGAAATTAACCGACTGGGAGGGCTTCATGTATAGAATTGTTACTGATTTTCTTTTTTTTAAATTTATGTAGCTGTTTAACAGCACAGTGCTTTAAAAGACTGATTTTAAACTCTAAATCTTCTTTTGAGATGGTTTTAAATACGCCAAACACTGCACTGTTTTCCCCCCACAGTGAATAGTTCATGCATGATTCAGAGTCAGCTTTATCGAAAGGTTTATTCCTAAAAACAACCTGATTTTTGTTTATGACAGTATTTTGGATGGAAGTGACAATACATTTCTAATCTCCCCTAAACTAAATGATTAAAAATCTATTCTAAACCTGGTTTTATCTATGTCTTCATAAGCCACAGCAAACTTTGGAAGATCTGCTCCCTGCGCGCGCGCGTGTGTGTGTGTGTGTGTGTGTGTGTTGCCTGGACCCTCCGCGGCTGTGTGTGTGGGTGGTTGCCTCCACCCATTAGAACGGGTCATCTCTCTCTCATGGAGAGTTTTCACGGCTGTGGAGCGGATTAGGAGCAGAGACAGACGCAGACAGAGAGAGAGAGAAGAAGAGATTATTGAGCATGCTGGAAGGAGGAAGGAGGGACCCTCAAAAAGCGAGAATTAGCATCTTCACTTCAGCATTTGTTTGTGGTATGTAGCTGACACTCATCCAGAGTGCCTGGGTGTACAGTGAGTGCAAATGGAGGAACAAGTGAACACTGGCATCTCGTCACAAGTGGCCTTTAGAAGAGAGGAAAGGAGGTCTGAAGGGAAGTGAGAGAGGAGATTGTTGGGTTAAAGAGAGCCTATCCTACTACAGTTATAATCTCGTAAACTACAAGCCAGCTTACATTTATGCTGACTTTTAATAGGGTTTGAAAAATTTAACCAAATTGATGTTATAATCCCTTCTTATATAAAGTACACTGTTTTGTGGTTTAGTTACAGCAAGTTTGATAAGTTTCTGATTAACAAATAGACACTTAAGGTGAAAAATACACAGAAAGGAATCAAAAATATTCTGTATTGTTTTAATATTCTAAAATAATTCCTGTCAAAATGTTTTTGGTTTTTCTGATTAAATGTTTATGAATAAATAAACTGGGTCAAAACTATGAAGAAGAAGACTCAAATACAGGACACACGAGAATGGAGACACAAAAGAAAATCTTTATTTCAAAGCAAATGGGGATCAGTCACAAGTGATAAATAAGCAAAGCAAGCAAAAGAAAACAAGAAGAAGAAGAAAACTGTTCTATGGGAGCTTGTGTTTGCCACTGGAAAACTTTTTTTTTCTTGCCATCCGTAAGTCAAAAATTTGGGTTTTCACACCTGTGAAATTATCTCAAAATGTTGTCTTACCAATTCAGCCTTCAATAACTTGAAATTTTGAGATAACCTGAATTTTTCACATACGAATGGCAAAAAATATTTTTTTCTATGGCAGAAACGCGCTTCTATACAACTCAAAAACTCACAAAAGAGGAAAACAAAAACAAGGCGCCAGTAGGAAAAGTATGAGGAATTCTTGTACCTTAACTGTCATGATCACAACACAGGCTTGAAAAATGGAGGCAAAAGCCTGGAGGAGGAGGAGTTGCACTGAGAGGACTGATTTGCTCATTGAAAACAGAGAAGTAAACAACTACCCGAGAGCGGGTGAACTAACAAAGACAAGAAGTGCAACTGACAGCAGTTTAAAAAGGCTCAGCAATTACAAAAGAAGTCAGAAACTTAAACGCATCACTCCATCGCCACCTCTAAACCCCCCAGTGGAGGGACTCTTATATATTTGTTGTTTTTTGTTGCGTTCCTTTTGCAGTTTCTGTGTTCATGTTTGCCAGCCTTTCCTTGAAATACACTCGGTGCAGCTGCATTGCCTTTTGGCTCCTTTTGGCTGAAGCTGATGGAGCCACTCAAGACAGTGCTTGCAATTTCACAAGCATCCTAAAGCCTAGTATATGGATAGTGTGTCGTCGCCACAGCCCCGACAGTTTATACCGACTCTTGAGGGTGACTTGCTGTAGTTCCCATCAACGATAGGCGTCTCCACTCAGAAAAAAACTCAGCATCAGTGCTGTACAGGAGGAGAAGAAGTCGAAACAGGAAGCAAAGAGGATTTTTTTTTTCAAAGTTTTCCCCAGAAAGTCTAATCTTTTCAAGCCGGTGCAGCATCTCTCTCTCTTTAATCTGAGAATCTCTGAGCTCCTGTGTCATTGGCACTAGGTCTAATTTTCACGTCAGGACTACATGTGTTAAAGAGGAGGAGACGGGTGTAACAGTGAAGCTCTAAAGAGTAGATGAGTTTAAATACCTGGGGTCAACCATCCAAAGCAATGGACAGGGCATGAGAGGTGAAGATGAGAGTGCAGGCAGGGTGGATAGAAGGTGGAGAGAAGGATGGCAACAACAGTGAAAGTGAAGTTTTACAAGGTGGTAGTGAGACCTGCTGGGATGTATGGTGTGGAGACAGTGGCAATAACCAAAAAACAGGTGGCAGGGTTGAAGTTGAGCTTTTCATTGGGGTAAACAGAATGGAGAGGATTATAAATGGCTCAGGTTGAGCGGTTTGGAGACAAAGTTAGAGAGCTGAGGCTCAGATCACAGAAATTGTGGATAGATTGGACAAAATGAATCAATTGGACAAAGGATGCTGAATATGATTGAAATTTTGTCTTAGTACTACAATGCTGCCTTTGTTGCCGTGCTTTGATGTAAATATGCAACTTTTCACAGTGTGATACCTGCTCTCTGTGCAAGAGGAAAACAATCACTCCAAAAAAAAAAAATCTTCACATGCTGTTTAAAGGCCTTTATGCGTGCATTTCACCCACCTTACGTTTACAGCCACCTCCTACAGCTAGTGTCTGGAATACCTCATTCCCAGTCATGCTGCAGTGGAGACATTTTGTAGTATGTTCCTTTAAACTGGTTTCTTATTGTGTAAGATATGTGAGGGAAAAAAAACCCATCTGTCAGCATGCCACATCTCAAAGCCACTGTTTAAAAAAAAAAAAAAGTTGCAAAACCAACCACGTTAAAGTGTCATTGTGTCCCATCTCATATTTATAATGAATTACAGGCTCGACAGTCAGAGATGCTTTAATGGGAATATATGATCGCCTTTATGGAATGTTTACTTTACATCTCGGTGGGTGTCTGAATGGAGCCGGGAGGTGATTAAGACTTGAAGTGAACCAAACATTAAACCAGACAAAGTTTCTCATTTACAATTAAAGTTTGAACTACGATCTTAATGGCTGTCCCTCCCATTCACACACACACACGCACACACACGCACACACACGCACACACGGAGGAGCACCATCCGCCAGTTGGTCTTAAAGAGGCAAATTCCTCTACAGCATTTTCTCAACATCGTAAAGCGTCTGCCGTTAAAGCAATGTTTTTTCAATCCGTCTGCTCTCCCTGACATTTCCAGATAACGTTGGCGTTAGGTTGATTTGGGGGAATTTGCACACCATATGCTGCTGTGTCAAACACCTACATTTAAGCCGACTATGGCTCTGCATCTCCTAATAGCGGCATCATTGGAGCTTGTTTATCTAATGTGCCTGTTAATGTTATTTATTGGGAGTCTGCCCGCTATCCAGTTCCTCCATGCATGCTAAGGAGACAGACATAAGATATGCAAATGCTAACGTCGACCGAACTTTGTGGCAGTAAAACAGAACATTTGCATTTGATGTAGCACATAATAAACTAGTTATTAGCATTTTAAATGCGTCAAACAAACTTGAAAAATGTGGCCTGTGCTGATGTGCTTTTTATTATTGCTGTGTGCAGGCAAAACACGCATACACATGCCACGCGTGCCTTCAAACACGCACAAAAAAAAAAAAAAGTGCATGGGGAGACACATTACTATAAAACTGCTGTACACAAGACAGGATGTCACGAGGCAAAGAGTCACAGGACGGATGATTTTGTTTCCTCACTGTCTTGTATTCTGCTGCCATAAACTTCCTCTTTCTTTAACTCAAACCATTAAGCTATGCAGACATTTCATTTCATCAGCAAATCAAAGAAGACGCTCCAGTTTAAGCTTTACAAGAAGAGATGATAAACAGGCTGTACTGCCTGCTGCTGATTTATCAGCTGAGTCAGAAGCACAGGCTGTATATAAAGGATGGACATAGATTTTCAGGTCTGAAGAGGGAAGCCAGTGTGAAAGTGCCTTAAAAACTGGCAGTCTTTGTAGTGGTCAGCAGAGGGCGATGGTTTGAAAAGAAGGCGGATAGCTATCCATCCATCCATCCATCCATCCATCCATCCATCCATCGTCTTCTGCAAGGGAGTGGGGGGGGGGGGTGGCTATCCTAGCTGTCATAGGGTGAGAGGCAGTGCATTACAAAAAAAACTTTGTTTACCCATAAACTCTTCCTGCACCATGAGAGGCTGAGCAAAGAAACCTGTCCAGAGGTACATCTTAGGCCCCTGAAGGTTCTTGTATCTGTATTAAATATATCAATCACTTACCAATGGGGTGAAAATGACCCATTTTTGCATTTATGTGCCTAGAACACCTTATAAAAGCATAAGATTTTAATTTCACAGCAAAGAGCACAAACAGGCCAGACATGGCCTGCAGCATGGGCATTTACCAGTGAATAAAAATGTAAGGGAAAACACCCTTACAGCTCACTTAATCTTCCACCTACATAAATACTTGAGTGTGTATTATGGCCATCTGCCATAAGGCAAGAGCAAGGGTACACCTAGAAGTAGAAAATCAAGTTTTACTAATGCTCGGCTAGTAGTTGGCAAACAAAAGGCAGTCTACTGTAAGTTGGAGTTGTTTGGATATGCAGGTGTTTTGAAGAGGTAAAACTTATGCCCAAAATATATAGATGTACTCCTACTGAAAGCTGAAGGCTCTGCCCCCCCCCCCCCATTCTACTTTAAATACCTCAGGAACCCCAAGTAAGCCAGCAGCCTGAGAGCAAAGTCCGGGTGATAAGCACACACCTGCGGATTTCAAAACACGTACTAGACAGTCGCCACCTGCACTTAACTTTGTCTTTGTGTCTCCAAAAATGAGAATTTCACACTATTTAGGGTTGCTTCTGTTTATAGCTGTCAGTTTTTTACATGAAAAAACCAAATGGGTGTGAGAAGATGAAAACGTCTGAAATATCAGACTGTAAAATCTGAATGCTTCTTCACAAAGCTTTGCAATTTCACACACAAGGTCAGAAGGAGGAGGTTGTCATACATGCAGGGGTTAAAGTGGGCCGGAACAATCTGGAACAGTGTTCCAGCTCCTTCAGTTAATGAGTAATTAAATCTGATTAATTCAGATTAATTCAGATTACTATTTAATGAGTCACTTTTTTCATGTGCTGGAGCCTGGTGTTGCTTCTAGTGACAGCATGGACATACTTGATCAGTAATAAGAAAATAATGACATCCCACAGCCCACTAACACCTTCATCCTTTTTTCTCCCTGTGATGCGTTCACAGTGCAGACGCAAAGCTGTGGTCACTGTATTTAAACATCTAGCAAACTACAGAAGAGGGGACATAAATGGAGGAACATTTTTTAATTGGCAGATAATTTCAAATGCAACGGCTCAACAGATATCGGCAAACACTTTGCAGTTTGTCGCAAAATGTGTCTGTGGGCTACAAGACAAGACAGGAAAAGAGGTTATTTTCAAAGGTAAGGACTGCTCAGCAAGTGAAATTTTATAGACTGAAAATTTAAATCCCGCATGCAACACCCTGATTAATTACAGTATTAGTGCTTTTAAATGAGATATTTGATCTACACGCTTTTGCCGAATTATGTTTTTTGTAAAATGTATTGAAAAACAAAATGAAGTATATTAATTTTGTGTTATCCAAAGGTTGCAATAAAATACCGAGCAGTTTAATGCAGGCTAAACTGGTCAGTTTGCAATATTATGATAGTGTGTATAGTGATGCACTATGCTGGACTGGTTGCATGCAGGGCGCTGTTATTAGGTGCTACATCAAAGATAGCAGATATCAATTTATATTTAAGGTGATGATGCTGATTGGATTCAATCAATAGTTTTATAGCATCTAGCAATTGGAAAATCAGCCTTTTAGCTCTTGTAACATTGAATTAGTGAGCTAAAATCCACAAAGAGCAGCGAATATCAGAGCAGCACAGGCCAACTGATGACAGCCTGTGCATAAAGAAAAATCTTACTGGAACTCACAAAACAAAGTAATTATTTTCCTTATGCTACGCTGCTACACCTGATCTTAAGGTTTCTACCAGTGAAATCCCACTTTAATCTCTGCTGACAGCACAAACCCAGCCTCACAGGGTCACAAGCCAGCACACTGCCAGTGCTGGTGTGAGCTCCAAGCCCTGATAATTGGGATGGTTGTATCAGGAAGCGCATCTGGCATAAAATCTTTGCCAAATCAAACATGAGGATCCATCCACTGAGGCAAGCACTGTGGAAATATAGGATCAGCCGAAGGTACCCTCACCTGATAGCCACATTAGCCACCTTTTAATTTATTAGGGTAGTGGCTAGCAGCTATGGCTAATAATAAAACAATAACTATATTGTGGGAGCTAGGCAGTAAACATTGTCAGTCCTGTCCATGTTATAATGGACATTGTTAATTTAACAAGATGACACAATATAAGGATGGAAGTAAAATGGTAAACAGACTGGCTTTATATTCTACTCTGAGCTCTCAAAATGCCTTCTTACAGCAAGCTCCATTCACACACATTTGTTCTAGTTTTTGTGCCTAAGCATTTTCACACTAAGGAAACTCGGAATGCAGTGCCTTGCCCAAGGACACTTTGGCATGCAGACTGAAGGAGCCGGGAGTTGAACCACTGACCTTTTTTAACCGCTATATGGTATCAAAAAATTATATTGAGTATTTTCCTGGGTTTCAGTATTTAGCTTGAAGTTCTTCTTATTACTATTTTAAATTTTTTCCACAGCATCATAACTCCAATTTCAATACTTAAAATGAAAAGATAAAGTCTTTTCATCAGATAAAACAACTGTTACAACTCTATTTCCCAGGGAAAGATTACAGTGTTTTAGCTTGAAGTTCTAGTATCATGACTACTCCGAGTGGGATTGATAAGTTCAGACCATCATATTACTTTTTCCTATCTTCTCTTCCTTTTTGGGTTGTTTGTATGATTAGGAAGCTGATTTAGAGCTTCAATGAAATAAGAAGCATGGATGGCTTATGTTTCACTGCCCCTGCTACCCAGCAAGCACAGCGCACAGGAGGGGAGCTGTCTGAATTGGTTTTTCATTAGGAGTTAATGATGTGATAATCTCCTCTAACAGTATCCAGGCCTTACACCCTGCAGCCTGCAGTACTCCTCTAATGGAGTGTGTATGAGTGTCTGCAGTCCCACATACATATGTTTAAAAGAGGGCACTGAATTTGTGAATGTGCATCATTCTAATCCTATATGCACGGTGATATTTATACATTTAGGCTTGAGGTGGATGGAGAATCATCAGTGAGCCACAGATGCGCACATGCATGTGCACAGATCAGACCTGATCTGATCTCTACATGTAACCCCACTCACCCACCCTCACCCCATCACACCAGCTTAAATCCTACATGTTAATCTCCCTCCTTCGCTCTGTCTTTCTCTCAAACACACACAAACATACTCGCTTTCATTCTCCGCTTGCAGAGACCCCTGCTTCATTTTCTGGTCATGTGCACCCATTGCGAGGGGGCGAAGCGGACACAAAGTGACACAGGGAGCAGAATGGGGAGGAGAGGAGGCGAGGCTGGTGCTGCGGCCTGAAAGGAGGCGGTGGGAGGTGTCTAATTGTCCCACGCTGAAAAGGACAGTTAAAAGGAGAATCTTGTTGCAAAAGCTGGTGGGCTGGGCTGGAGGCTGGTTAAGTGCTGGTGGTATGTGTAACTGTGTGTGTGTGTGTGTGTGTGTCTGTGTACGTCTTTGTGTACTTGTATGAGTGTGAGTCTAATGAGGAGGAGGATGACTGATGACCAAAGGGAGGATGATACTGAACAGGATGAGTAGAAAGGTTAAAGGAGTAAATTAAAATTACAGTTAGCTTAGTTTCTAGAAAAATATAATATCACCACCCAGCAACATCCAATATTGTAACTGGCAAATAAAAATAAAATTAATGAAATGAATTGAATTTGTTTTAGAACTAATATTTGCTTTCTACAGTAAGCTATCAGCAATGTGAGAGGATGAGCAACCAACTTTGAAAGAGGGGCATTTGCTGTTTAATTAAATCCTGGTTTGCGCTCACACACCCTGTACTCCAAAAATCTTAGATTTCAAAGTATGTTACGTGATGGGGAACCTGTTGAATTTACGTTTAAGACAGTACTGCATCATGCAGTCCTGAATTACTGAAAAACCTTATCATACCGTCCACAACTCCATGCATTTACGTCCCCTAGCACATTTTGCACTATAAATATGGTGTACTGTTAGTGACATGGGCAGTGTTATGTAGTTGCTTAACCTTGACTTTTAAGTTTTTATTATGCATTACATTGTGTGTATGGATGTTCCACTACTCAACTGTCCTACTTAAAATTACTTGCAGTATAATTTTTTCTTCTTGAAGACCTTCGAGGTTTCTATCTAGTTGTAAGTTTCCTATGCAGGATGTATCCGCTGAGCAGCTTTGTCATGTATAAATCATGCTCTCCTTCTATTAATGCTCAGATATACCAGTGATCCCTCAGTTGTGTTACAACAAATCGGACTTACACAAAACAGTGCACCAGGAGGATGCTGTCATTTAACAGTCGCAGGTGTTTTCTCGATTGTCTCACAAAGAACTGATAAAGATGTAAAAGATGTCTCACACCGATATGTAGCAAAGATTCAAAACAAAATTGTTTTCCAAAATTGTTTTCAATAAGGAAAACAAGAATTGCACACATTGATCAGTCATGCATTGGGATGAAAAATATGTGTTGGAAAACTTCATTGCTTCTGTTTGATGAAAACATGCCTCAGAAAGCTTTGAGATGCCAATTTTGTATCAGAGTGTGTTCAGACAGAGAGAAATAAGAACATGAAGGTATGTTTCTTCATTACTGAAATGTTAATTTGACTTGTTTTTGCCTAATTAACGCCAGTGTCTTCTAAGAACAAAACAGCCCCACAAATATTAATTAGGACCTCAATATTCATGTTGGCAGACATGGTTGTGAGGTCTGTAATTAACGAGATTTTAATCGTTTGATCATCTCCTTAATTAAAGGCTTGCTATAATTTGAAGGTTTGTTTACTTTTCACAAAATAGGAATGGAGAAATCTTATTGATATTCTTTTTACCCAGAATTCACCCAAAGAACACTAAGAAGGCAAAATCAAGCTTTTATAAAAGTTGCTTTAACATATCTGAGAGGTGCAGTACATCTTTTACTTTTCAAATGTTGAGCTATCGTTTAAGAAAGGGGGGAAAAAAACAATCTCAAAACTACTTTTGACAGTTTTCGCTTGGCTTCACTGTGAGATCGCAATACTCCTTCCATCTGCCGCTCGAATGCTTCAAACTAAAAGAAATCTCTTTTATTGAAACTTCAAACTGTGGTTTGATGGTGCCTTTGATGTGTAAAATGAAAGAAGTATACATCCACAGTTATTCATGCAATAATTTTACTCCAGGACTATTCAGTAAAATGATGTGTAGCTTAAATCTCTGCAAGAAACAGAAGCTCCACTTTCAGGTCAGATATACAATTGTGTATTTTCTAACTGATAGAAAGGGGAAAATAATTCAAATAACTACTCATTTAAACCAAGGTATGCAGAAGAGCATCTCAGAATGCGCAACATGTCAACAACTAGGCTATGGGCAATGGTCCACAGCGGCAGAAGACCACACTGGGTGTCACTCTGGAGCCACAATTTCAGGCTGGTGGTGCTGTAATGGTGTGAGGAGGTATTTTCTTGGCACACTTCAGGTCCCTTAGTACAAATTGAGTATAATTTAAATGCCACACCCTACCTGAGTTTTGTTACTGAGTTATTGTTACCATTCAGCCATTTATGACCACAGTGTACCTTATGATGGCTGCTTCCAGCAGGATAATGACCCATGTCACAAAGCTCAGATCACCTCAAACTGGTTTCTTGAACATGACTGAGTTCAGTGTACGCAAGTGCGAAGGAGGTCTATATTCTTCAAGAAGAGCCTCAGCATGCACTGAACTGAAGTCAAAGAAGTAGTAGGTAAAGTCAGAATACGCTCAGGAAAAAAATGCTTTAAATTTTTTTTAGGATTGTATGAGTAATTATATTTTAACCATCAGAAGCTATAATCCATAATGTAACTTTTATTTCGTTCAAAGTAATTGACAGATTTCTGTTTTATTGTCAATTTATTAAACTATGCTGCATGAACCAGTGTCAAATACTGCAGCATTTTTAGTCTTTTAATAGTCCTTTAAAGTAAGTTAAGAAATATTGAAGAGATGCCACTAACACAAGTAAAAATACTCTACATTATAAAACACACAACCCAACATTTATTATCCCATTCATGCATCCATCCATCCTCTTCCGCTGATCCTTTATGCCAGCAAAAAAGGTTTTAAGTAGTTAGTAGCAATCAAATGAACTGTTAATATCTAGTAGCCTCAGTTAGTTTTAGCAAAATCACTCATATTTAATCAGCAGTAAATGCTGCATTTAAGTTTATGTTTGGGTTAAAAAGAACCCAAAGTAGATCACACACAGCATACAGGGAACATGACGACGATACAACAAAGGACAAGGGAAAACCTGGACAATATATACACAACAGATAACAAGGACGAGTGGATCTAGAGACAGATGATAACTAAACATGGAAACAGAACCAGGCATAACAGACACTGAACCTGGAGTACCTGGAGAAAACACATTCAAATTCAGGGCCTTCCTGTTGTGAGCTGCTGACCACTGCACCATCGTGCTGTCCATTTACAAATTCTTATTAGATTACTAAAATGAATTGTGACTCTAAAATTGAGAGACAAGACGTGATAGACATGATGAGAAACAAAACATCAGCAGTACAGTCATCAAATGTTCTTAGGAGCTCTACAAACAGGAGCTGAGAGGGGTTTTTCTGGAAAACCAGCAAAATATGACTTTTTCTGCAAGGCATCACTCTGATGAGTACTTAGATCACTCACATATTGATTCCACCAAAACATCCATCTGACCTGCTACTGAGCCAAAGTGGGCTTTATGTGCAGTTTTGTTGTTTACATGCTATTCATCGGGGCAGTGACCTCCAAACTGGGAGAGTGGCTTCAGCAGATTCCAGGAACGACATCTGAGATCTCTGTCCAGAAGAGCGCAGTCCTGGGAACAGCTAAGATACCGTGCAGCTCCCAGGCCTCTGGTAGAGGACCCGAGCTTGAGTGACAAAGACTGCCCGCAGGGCGAGTGGGGAATGTATTTATTTAGGTGTTTATGTTTTAATGAAAATAAAATTGTATTGAATTAAATTGAAGGTTTCTTAGCAATGACCAAAACATGCCTACGATTATGATGTTAACTTAAAGAGTGACAGGAACGCACAAGTCTTAATGCAGCCAGCGTTTTAATGGCAATTCACAACAATAGGCCAATCGATACACAGCAAATGTGCTGATGTGGCCATTAGCTTTGACTGTGTAGGCAGAGTTGTGTAACAAATGTAATACTGAGAGTTTAAGACCAAACTAAAAGCAATAAATAAGGATGGGATTCTTGTCTTTTCACGATGCTCTTTGTCTTGTGGTGCAACATAAACTTAAAATAATGCAATTTTAAAAATGGCATTTTTGCATGAAACAATATTCATTCTTCAATGTTCTGGGTCTTTTTCTGGTTTAAGCACGCGTGTTAAAACTCTGGGATTTATTTATTTCGCCAGTTCAATGTTCTTAGAAAGCTTCTACGTGTGCTCATGGAATGTGCATTATGGTGGATGAACAATGTTCATTTGCCTCGTTTTCACCAGAAGTGTGACTGGACTTTTCTGAATAGAAGCCTTAAAAAGAAAGGAGGTCAGAGTCTTTCTGGTGAAAGGCAAAAGAAGTGCTGCAGTACGAGGAAACTAATGTGTCTATTAAAATACATCAAAGCACAGAAATCTTTTCTAGTAGATCGTAATCTTGTAGGAATTACACAATAAACCTATAAATAATATGGGCGTATCCATTTGTTTCTCCTTTTCTTTGTATCGCAGCCTTTTGTAGGGGTTGCATTGCTGTCCGTGTAAGTCCCTAAAGCCAAAAAATAGAAAAACAATAAGCAATTAAAAGTAAGCAAGCCAAAATGTAATCATATGCTCATTCTTCAATATGTTGCATTCTTTATAACAATACTTACAGTAACTTCATCTTGTGCAAAGGGGAAAACCCTGACAGACAGTACTGTACCCAAACCTTTGTGGCCGTGCAGTCAGTCTGCACTACATGCACACAAATGCAATATTTGGTTAATTTTCTAATGGCCCAAATATGATTACATGAAATAGCGATATTGCTTGAAATGCTTACATATACATTACAGGATGATGCATGCATGACATGCAAAACTGCAAGGGATACACATCTTATGAGTAACAAACAGTGACATCTAAGTTTAAAAACTAACAGCGGGCCCAGATTGGGCCCCAGTGATTTTGACCTTTTGCTGCTCAGAAAGCTGATGTGAAAGGGCGGAGAGCCACTTATCAAAGAGAGGAAGATACAAAAAAAAATGATGTGAGAGGGTTTCAAGGGAAGATGCAAGCCTGGCCAGAATCTGGAGAGAAGGAGTACAGAGAGCGAGAAAGAGTGGAGAGCGGGGGAGAGATAAAAAGACAGGAGCAGAGGAATAAAAGAAAAGCAAGGAGCTTATGCAGTGAAAAGAGCACATTATGGGCGACCTGCTGCGACAGTAGCGTGGGGAATGGTGAATAACTGCCTTCATTTAGGCCAGTGTCCGGGTGGTGTGGAGCTAGAGGCCTCAGATGGACACACACACTCTCACAAACACTAAAATACATAAGCAAAAGAAACCCTTTGCAAAGCATGGGTTCCTACACAAATTGATACCTGACACACACATACACACACATACTCACAGACCTGCTCTGCCCCTCTCATTCACACATTTCTCCACATTGGCCGGATTAGGAACACTTTCTCTTGGGTGTGCGAGGCTGCCCCACACACAAAGAAACACTTGGGGACAGGATTAGTAGGCTTACAGCGGATTCACATATGTCCAGTTCAAGCAATTGGTATTCAAAGCTTTACACTTTCAAATGCCACCAAGAGAGAGCAAAGCCGACCAGCTCTTTTCTTTGCATTGGCAGCACCTTTATGAGAGGGGCTCTTTTGCTGGGCCAACAATGAGGCCGTGAATACACATTTTTACTGTTCTACCAGGGGGATCTCATTGGCAAAGGATAGAGCACCGAGCAGAGTTTGAGACGGACTTTATTATCGGGGTTTGAAGTGCTGGGTGGGTGGGTGAGAGTGCAGACGGACGGACGGACGGATTGATGGAAAGATGGATAGACAGACAGATGGATAGATGGAGGGATACTGAGGTGGTTGGTCAGAGGGAGAGTGCTTCAGTTAATTCCACATGTTATTGTTGGTGGCCCGTTCCTCCACTCCACATCGACAAAACAGATCTGGAGTAGACTCTTCAGAGTGGAGAGAGCACTCTCAGCAGCTCAATATAGACAATGCTGACTCAATTTACACCAGTCTCCCAATATTTTAATGCACATTTAAAGATCTGCCTGTTTCTAAAAAATGCTGTCTCTAATGTTTTCACTGCATGTTGAAAATGCAGAATTTATGGTTTATTTTACAATTTAATACTTTTTCTCGTAATGTACCTCTTGTACACGCATCGTTTGGCATTTTCTATTTGTATTTTTTATGTATATTTGCTTTGTACACATATATACCATATGTACCAATTTTAAGCATTTTGAAATGAAATGAATTGCTGAAATGACTAAAATATTTGCATTTTTTTCTTTCAGCACTTTTGTCGCTCATTCTAGATTTGAGTGCTGATTATTAATAAAAATAATTATTTTGAAAGGAATAAGCTATATCTTTATGTGTGCTATCTATCTATATATAATAATAATAATAATAATAATAAACACATGGAATCGAGAACTTGTAACGTGAGGTTTAGCGTGGTAAACTCCAGCACCCACATGCTGCCATATGGCCAGCAGAGTGCCGAGAGTCGTGTCACCTCCGTCCCAGCGGAGGCCCTGTACCCCTGCGGCAGCACTAACCGCTCAATGGGAAAACCAATTTCCCTTCCCATTCCTCCTCATTCCCTCAGGCAACCACGGCGGAACCTCGGAGGTTTGGGTTTAAAATTTGACCGTCCGATAGACAAAGTGAACAGCGTGTGTGTGAGAGAGGCTGATGAGGTTTTCTTCTTTTACAAGGACGCAGCATGGTCTCTGCAGTTCATGCAGGCAGTCAACAAATTTAAATGACTTTTTTTTATTTTATTTTGTGACGTTATCACTGTGGATTTGTGCGTAAAATGTGGACTGCGCTGGTCAAAATAAAGCGTGGGAGGATCTCAAAATAACTTGGAAACCGCGTGTGCCTTGTGTAGTAAATTCACTAAGGAAGAAAACGGACCAGTTTCTCCCAGGAAAAGCAACTTTCTCATCCACGAGAGGAGAGGAGGGGAGAGGAGCGCGGTGGCCCCCAACAGTTCCCTGACAATGGCAGTGAATGGTTGCGCACCGCGGTCACTGGGACAGTCAAAGCACACCGCCCCCTTTCTAACGGGCACGTCATCCCCCTAACTAGGCGTTATGAATAGGAAAGCCGCTTTTGTCTGTCCGCACGTATAAATACCCACAATCAGTGTCCTCCTCACCGCAGAGTTACAGAGACACACACACGGGGAGAAAGTCACAGACACTGACGCAAAGTGGTCACCGATGTGACAAGGACAGAAGCGCGGGACAGGAGGGATCCAGGCAACATCAGATGACCAGAGTGACTAAAGGCTTCAGAAAAGAGAGAAAGGGAGAGACAGAGAGTAAAAGCGGAGAGGGGAGAGAGGGGGGAGAGAGTGAAAGTGAGAGAGAGAGGGGAGGAAGCCGGCAGCGACCTCCTACCCAACAACCTCGGAAGCAAACTCATAAAATGAATTCAGACTCCAGCCCAAGCAGCAGAGCCTCTTCCCCGGACATGGACGGCATGTTTCTCCGTGACCACCACCCGCATCACCATCACCATCATCATCACGTTGGCTCGTCAGTGTCCTCCTCCACGCAGAGCGGCGAGCAACAGCGCCAGAAGATGAGCGGCGGTGAGCACCTGCGCTCTGGAGAAGCAAAGTCAGTGTCGGTAGGAAGCAGCAGCAGTAGCAGCAGCAGCAGCAGCAGCAGCAGCAGCAGCAACAAGTACAAACTGAAGAAGCAAATCACTGAGGAGGAAATGTACCAGCTCCGTCTCAAGATTAACGGCCGGGAGAGGAAGCGCATGCACGACCTCAACCTGGCCATGGACGGCCTGCGCGAGGTGATGCCCTACGCGCACGGGCCCTCAGTGCGGAAGTTGTCCAAGATCGCAACGCTGCTTCTGGCCAGGAACTACATCCTGATGCTCACCAGCTCCTTGGACGAGATGAAGCGGCTGGTGGGGGAGATATACGGAGGGCAGCACTCAGCCTTCCACTGCGGCACGGTGGCGCACGGCGCCGGCGGACACTCTGGAGGTCCCGCAGCTGCAGCCGCAGCAGCAGCCGCAGCCGCACACCAGGTGCACCCTCTTCTCGGGAGCGCGCTGTCCGCCTCGACGTCCTCCACTCTGTCCAGCTCGCTGACGGGACTCACGTCTATCAGAGCCCCCCACTCCCTGATGAAGGGTTCTCCGACTGCGCCCTCGGCCCTGCAGCTGGGCTCCGGTTTCCAACACTGGGCCGGGCTGCCCTGTCCCTGCACCATCTGCCAGGTGCCTCCTCCTCCTCCACACATCCCCATTACTTCCACCGGCCTCACGAGACTTTCAGGGGATGGGAAAGATGGGATGAAATGATACCCGGTGTGTGACAGCACAGACTGAGAGATGTAATGATGTTTGTAAATAGCGAATTCAGGGCATGAGGGTGAATTTGGCCTCACTGGTGCATGTCGTTGTTTTGTCTGTTTTCTTGTTTGGCGTATAAGAGAAAATTCATTTTCCTCCTTGTAACAAGGACTTGGACTATATATATAAAGACTGCTGATTTTTGCCTGTTGAAGGTAAAAAAAAAAAAAAAAAAAGAAAAAAAAATTTTTCATGAAACGAAACACCACCCCCCTCCGGGGTTTAGCTGAATTTTCGTGTCAAGCCAA
>VUQK01035782.1:8628-29943 GCA_015106715.1 Bujurquina vittata | reverse complement strand
GTCACAAGTTCTGCGTGTGTGTGTGTGTGTGCGTGTGTGTGTCTGTGTGTGTCTGTGTTTCTGTGTATGTGTGTGTGTCTGTGTTTCTGTGTGCGTGTGTGTGTGTGTGTGTGCGTGTGTGTCTGTGTTTCTGTGTGCGTGTGTGTGTGTGTGTGTGTGTGCGCGTGTGTGTGTGTGTGTGTGTGCATGTGTGTGTGTGTGTGTGTCTGTGTTTCTGTGTGTGTGTGTGTGCGCCTCCCTCTGTCCCACAGCTTCCTGTTTGATTTCCTCCACCCAGGAAACACGTTTGCATTCAAGGGGTCGTTTTGGTTTGTGCGTTCTTCTTTTCCCAGTTTGTGGTTTTCTTCCTCGTGTTCCTCCTTTCCGTGCACCCTCCCCGCGTCCTCGCAGTCTTCACTTGTTGTTGAGTCCGTTTCACCCTGTGATGCTGCGATCGGACCATCGGTGTGCTGATAGCTGGACCCCCACACACATCTGAGGAGGTTACGTCCCACTCTGGACATTTTTACTGTTTTCTGACACTTTATGAGCACAACAACAAACTCTTTAATCCATTTGGAGCCACACACACACACACACACACACACCTGTATCACGTGATAAAAATAGCCTCTCTGTCATCAGTTCTTTGGATGGTGCTGTCAGATCAACCATCTTCCCCCTGAGAGCCGTCTCAGAGCTTTGGATGTTTCGGGCTCTGATGATCCGTCCAAACACAGCGCGGCTCCTCGAGTGTCGAAGCACTGATGCTTTGTTTGGTTTTACGTGGCAGGAAACCAAAAATCTGACAGAACAGCATCGAGCTGCGAGAAATCCCAACAGGGATTTAACGCTTTATCCTTGGAACACTGAAGGGAAATGACAGAGTGATAATTTCATTAATATCACATCGCATCAAATGGAAGTGTTAGTCTTCTCGGCTCTTTGAGGTGAAAGGCTGACAGGCTCGGGGAGGGGCGGCCATCTGCCTCGACACCGACGATCAACCTGCAGATCAAATGCAGTCGACGTCCTGGTAAATATTTCTGCCTCAGATCGTCTGCCCGGATCAGAACCTGCCGGGCTCGGCGAGCTGTGAGACATCTCGACACCTCAGGAGGAGGTCCCACTCCTTGGAGCAAAAACCCACCGCGGGTCTGATAATGAATCCAGCTCTCACGGCGGGGATCGCAGGCCCGGCTCGGCAGGAAGTGAACAGTGTGTCACAGTCTGTAAATAAAAGATGGACCTGACCATCATTGTTGCATCCACAGATTTGGATGAGAGGCCGGATGCAGTCACATCCGAACTAGATCCTGGGCTTTCACCCAAACTGGAGCTCAGGCCTGGGCGGTGTGTTGGTACCAAACAGAGCCGCTCTGCTGGAAGCCAGAGCGTGGACTCACTGGACTCCACACTTTAGGGACACTTAGACTGTATTACCTCATTTTTGGTTGCCATTTATATTTATTATATTTATATTTGTTGTTATATTCTTGTTTCTGTTTTTGTTCTTGTATATTTGTATTTATTACTTGTGCAATTTATGTCCTGTTCATATTTATATGTTGCTGTTCAAAAAAGGAGAGCTGTCACACTTTCATCGCATGAAAAATGTGCAGTGACAATAAAGAATTTGTAATTTTAGTAAACAGTCTTTGGGACTCGCTCACTGCTGCCTCTGCTGGACGTCAGAGGAACTGCAGGGTTGAGTCTGCAGTTTGAACCTGAGCTTCTCTCTGTGCACGTCTGTGTTACTGATACTAACCTGACATAAAGGTCCTGAAATCTGATTGATGCTCCGATGTGAGAGTGACTCATCCATATTCAGACATGGACGTGAGTCAGCATTTCCAAATCTGACTCAGCAAGATTCAGATCACCTCACAAGTCACCAGACTGTCCAAACCACAGCATGACTCCGCAGTTTTTAAATTAATCCCAACATGCAACAGGACAGATGACGAAACCATGGCAACCACGGCAAACCAATTACGTGGAGTTGCCTGAGGGTGTGTGTGTGTGTGTGTCTGTAAGACTGGAACTGTTTATACATCATACACACACCACACACACAGGGCAGCAGGTGTATGTTATTACAGGGTGATGCTTGGGGGCAGGTTTAGATTTGAACTCGAAGGTGATGAAACAGTAATCAATGAATTGACTTTAACACCTTTATTTACACCTCGGGCCGTGTGTGTTTGTGTGTGTGCGTGTGTGTGTGTGTGCGTGTGTTCACCCACAGCAATAACTCCCGGGCAGGTGTACAGGTGCCCCACCTGCAGGGCGGTGTAGCAGCTGTGCTCCACAGTTTACGCTTAAACCAACCAATTATCATTCTTTGTGAGTCACACATCAGCCCAACCCTCTAACCCAATCAGAGGTGCCGTAGGGCGGGCTGTAGTGTTGCATAATTCCTGTAGAATCTTTTCAAAGTAAAAGCCATCTGGAGCGTCTCATCTTGATCAGACCTCGATGACCTCATCACCAGCCTTTACGCAGCTTCCAGGGTGGAAAAATGAATGCTGAAGAGCTTTAAACCTGCAATAATCTGCCAGTGTTAACGCTGCTGTGAGCCGGTGCTGGCGTGATGATTGGCTAACAGCTGCATCCAAATGTTTGGCTAAAGGCATGAATTTACTCACCGGGCTGCAGGAACAGATGAAATAGCTCTGGTTGTGACTAAATATTCATGAAGTATTAGCTGAAGGTGCAGCCATGTAAACAGCTGTTAGCTACAAACGAAGGCTACGCTGCTAATTAAACGTGATGAGCTGCTGTCAGAGAACCGCTAAAGACAAACTTTAACAAGCTGATCAGTGATGAATGAATCTGCTGAGAGGTGGTGCTGAGGAGTGCGTCTGATGGAGCTTCAGCAGGACCTCCGCCGACGTTTGGCAGCTGTTACAGTTTTACCCCCGCCCACCCCCACATCGCTCCTGCAGGACAGATTGTCCTGCTGAGGTGACGACTTCGGTCTGACTGTTGCTTTTTCAGCACGTGCACGCATGCACACACACGCACACACACACACGCACGCGCACACACACACACACACACACACACACTCTTTCTAATCTGTGAACACGTTTTCTCACACGTCTGTCACTTTTCTACACATGCTCGCTGCGTTAGGTTCAGAGCTTCATCCACTGATTGATACGATGCTCCTGTGGCCTCAGTCTCGCTCAACTTTAGAGGCTGTGTGTGAGTTTCAGACCAATCACAGCTTAACTGACCTCATACGCGCTCTGATGCAGTAACAGTGTGTAAACTGATGGCAGACGTGTTTCCCGTCCCTGATTTCCTTTGTTTCAGCAAACAGGAGCTCCTGACTGTCTCCAATGTCCCTGTGGCAGACTGCCCCCCCTCTCCCCCCCGCACCGCACCCCCCACCATGAAGGTAACACACACACACACACGCACACGCACACACACACATCTGTGCTCAATCAATCACCTGACAAACAAATTAATTTAAACCGTAATGAGTGCTCCAAATGCAATAAAAACATTCCTTCATGAACAGATTGAGACACAAATTGCTTTATTAAATATGTTTGTTTCATTTTCCATTTCAGTGAGTCAGAGTTATTATTTTTATATATTTATTTATACAGTTATTATTTTCTCTGCCTGTTTATGCGCCCAAACACATTTCTGTGAATGAAGGGACCGCGTCACGGTCGCTTCCTGGAAAAAATATAAAAAGCTGGGGGGGCGAATTACTTTCAGTCCAGACACCTTGTTTTTGTAATTTTGCTTCTGTGCTCCAACAAAGTGGACTGTAGTGAAGGTGGATGAGTTTAAATACCCAGGAGAAACCATGAAGAGCAACAGACAGTTCACAAGAATAGCGCAGGCAGGGTGGAGCAGGTGGAGACGAGTCTCAGGGGTGATGTGTGACAGAAGGGGAGCAGCCAGAGTGAAGGTTTACAGGGGGGTGAGACCTGCTGTGATGGTTTGGAGACGGAGGAGGCCGAGCTGGAGCTCAGATCTTCACTGGGAGTGAACAGGAAGGACCAGAGGTTTGCAGTTTGCTTTGGCTCATCAGCCATCATTCATATGTCCAAAGATCTGCAGACAATCCGGCCTTCCTGTTCCTGTTTCGATGGTTTGCAGCTTGTTGTGAACTCTCTGTACTCGCTTGATTGTAGACCCTGACAGTGGTTTCTCATCCACTGAGCTGGAGTACAGAGGCAATGCTGCAAAAACACAATTGTCATTGTCCAAAAATGTGTGAACTGACTGTAGATTAATTCATGGCAGGAAACGTATTTATGAATGAAAGTATCACCGCAGCACAGTTCAGGTCAGATGGAGGTTAATGTGAAACACAGCAGGCTAAAATAAACCAGAATTATCCTTTAATTGTTGCCTCACAGTGAGAAGTTCTGGGTTAGAAGCCACCGTGGCCCGGGCCTTTCTGTGTGGAGTTTAATCCATCCATCCATCCATGTTTGGGGGGGGGGGCAGCAGCCTAAGCAGAGAAACTCAGGCCTCCTCGGGTATCCCGGGGTCTACCCTGGGGCCTCCTCCCAGTGGGACATGCCTGGAACATCTCACCCAAGAGGCGCCCAGGAGGCATCCTAATCAGATGCCCGAGCCACCTCAACTGGCTCCTCTTGATGTGGAGGAGCAGCGACTCTACTCTGAGCCCCTCCAGAATGGCTGCAATCCTCACCCTATCTCGAAGGGAGAGGCCAGCCACCCTTTGGAGGAAGCTCATTTGTGCTGCTTGTATTCGCAATCTCTTTCTTTCAGTCACTACCCAAAGCATGTGACCATGGGTGAGGGTAGGAATGTAGACCAATTCACTTTTACACTCAGCTCCCTCTTCCCCACGACAGACCGGTGCAGCATCTGCATCACTGCAGAAGCAGCCCCGATCCACCTGTCGATCTCCCGCTCCCTCCTCCCATGAACAAGACTCAGAGCAGAAACTTGTCCCTGAGTCAAAGAGGGCAGTCCACCCTTTTCCAGCCGAGGACCACGGCTTCAGACTTAGAGGTGCTGATTCTTCACACTCATCTAGGAACCGTTCCACTGCATGCTGGAGGTCACCACCTGATGTAGGTGGACCGCATCATCCGCAAAAAGCAAAGATGGGATTCCGAGGCACCCCATACATACAGACACCCCATACTCCCGCAGGACCTCCCACATACACCCCGAGGAGCACAGTCAAATGCCTTCTCCAGGTCCACAAAGCACATGGATGCACAAATTCCCACACACGTGCTTTGTGGACTTGGAGAAGGCATTTGACCGCATCCTCAAGAGGATGAATAGCTGGTCCAGCATTCTGCAACAGGACGTAATCTATATCGTTCCCCTTGAATTCAAGGTTCAACTAACAGACGGACACTCCTTTCCAGCACCCTGGCATAGACCTTACAGAGGAGGCTGAGGAGTTGGCACACAAAGATTTGATATGATTATAATATCGATCATCAACCTGAGAGCTAGGGTGTCTAGGTGCCATGTGCACTTATGGACATCCTTATGTTCAAACAGGGTGTTCGCTAAGGACAAACTGTGGTTTGCACAGAAGTCCAATAACGAGACACCATTCGGGTTCAGATCGAGCAGGCCCTTCCAACCAATCACTCCCCTCCAGGTCTCACTCTGAACTGTCATTCAGTACATACGTGCAAACAACAGTCAGGACCCGTTCCCCGGCCCAAAGTCACAGGAAAGCAACCCTCTCGTCCACCGGTGAGAACTCCGATGTACAGGCGGCAAACCAATGGGATCCAAGAATACCCACCCCAGCTCACCGCCTCTCACTGAAGGCAACTGCTAACTGGATCAGAGTCCAGCTCCTCTCCAGGGAACTGGTTCCAGAGCCCAGGCCATGTGTTGAGGTGAGCCCAGCTATATCTAGCTAGTATCTCTCAACATCACGCACTACCTCAGGCTCCTTCCCCACAAGAAAGGCCGAGGATTGGTCCACCAGGGACTCCGCTCTTGGCCACCGCCCTACACACACTGCAACCGACCCCCTAAGTTAGATTAATTGGTGATTTTAAATTCTAAATTGCCCATAGGTGTGAATGGTTGGCTGTCTCTTACAGGTGTACCCTGCCTCTCACTCTGTGACAGCTGGGATAGGCTCCAAGATGGATGGATGGATGATACCATAAATCATCAACCAGATGTCAGCAGGAGTGAATTAAACCTCATCACGAAGAGACAAAACACCAAAAACAGTATTAACTGTGTGTGTGTGTGTGTGTGTGTGCGTGTGTGTGTGTGTCTCTGCAGTCAGCTCATTTCTTTGACATGATGGAAAAGATGGAGGTAAGAATTTCAATAGCTTCACACTCATAACTGTGTGTGTGTGTGTGTTTGTGTGTGTGTGTGTGTGTGTGTGTGTGTATTAAAATATTTTTAGGTGTTGTGTTCAATATGAGATCTTCTCATTAAGCCTCAGAGCTGCCCGGTTCATCCAATATTCATCGAGCTGCCTGAGAATAAAAGCAGGTTTCAGACACACAAATACCGTTAAATCAGGTACAAATAACAAACATGACACAACAAAGCTTCCCTCCTCTGGGTCTGAGACTTCATTTGTCATGTTTGATCTTTATTACGTTTCTCAACATGAAATCCATCAAAAGGATGTTATTATTTCCTCTCATTTCTTTGGTTTTTATCTCTTTCATTACGGTTTGTTTAGGCTTCGGCTTCTTTTTATTGTTCTCTCAGGATGTGCAGTGCATCCTATTATAGATCATTTCAGGCACAAACTCAGACACACACTCTAACTTACAGGAAAATAAGATGTTTTTTACTGTTTGCATCAAATATTATGTTTGTTTCGTGCAGATGAACCAAAAAAAATCCAGTTTTTAATTTTAGGTGGAAAAGAGAAAGCATCCCCTCTGTCTGTGATTGTATCATTGTGTTAACACACCTGAGTGCTGCAGACCTGCAAACAGATCAAGCTAATGATCAATCAGTGCATTTGATTATCAGCTCCTGTTTTCACGCACTGTTTCTGCATTTTAGTTTCCTTTCGCTTAAATAAATGATGGAGTGTTGCTCAGGTGTTCCATTACAAATGGAAGGTTTATCCCCAAATGATGCCTCAGATCGTTGACCTTCTATAACGTGTCAGATTTGATGAGGACGTAATTCTCGGGACACAAAAAATAAATGTCTGATAAATCACGCACGCTGCCACGCGATGGCCGCCCGATTCGGTTCACGAAGGAGGAGACTTGATTTACTATAATCTCACATTTCACACTCCTGTGAGCAGGACAAGAAGGTGACGTAGGATTTTCAGATTGATGAGATGTTTGAGTTTTGGTCAGAGGTCAAGTTCACTGAAAATCGAGGCGGTCGAGCAGGTTTTCAGCCACAGGTGTATTTACTCAGGAAGGAGATACTGATAGCTCACCCCGTCCTCTCTTCCCGACTCCGCTGCAGCAGGTACCAGAAGCTGCCGAGATGAAGACCATCCCTCAGAGACAGAAGGCACGTCTGTCCATCTGTGTGTCCTCATCCATCCATCATCACTTCCTATCATTTCTTTCATGTTCATGAAACAGGACCTCCAGCGTCTGAGCTGTCAGAGGTTTGAGACAGATAAAAAAGGAGGGTCCCATGTCCTTCCTGCAGGACTTTTCAAGGCAGATTCGGCCTCTAAAGGTGAAATTCTGCCGCTCGCAGTCAGACCTCCAGAGATCTTTGAGGAAGCGTTCCTCTCAGCAACGCGTGGCAGACCTCCAGCTTCTGGCCATCATAATGATAATTTTATTAATACCTCTGCAGCTCACATATAAACTAATCATTTGCTTGAATGAAATCTCTGCCTCATGCATCATGTTCAGGTTCATTCTTGTGGTGCACTCACCTGCATATTTGCATGCACACACGTGTGTGTGTGTGTGTTTGTGTGTGTGTGTGTGTGTGGTGGTGGGGTTTTTCCATGTTTGACGGCTCCATCTTTCCCTTTCAGGATGACTACATTCCTTATCCGAGGATCGAGGAGGTGAGACTGAACAGAGTCACATCTGAACACAGCTGCTCATTTTTTAAAAGCAGAGCGAGGAAAGCGTCCTCACCTTTTGTTTATGTGGTGCCAGCAGTTTTTAGTAAAGACCCTACAGTCCTGGAGAAAAACCAGACTGCAGGGTCTCCGCTGGGCCTCCTTTATATGGTTAAAGGAACAAACACTCAGTTCGCACACTCTAAAACACACTTTCTTCTGATTGGCCGGCTGCTGGAAGCCTGCCAACAGGCAGCATGAGTGCTGGCTGAGGTGAATTGCATTGATCTGAATGAACGGTTTTCATTAATCAGTGTCCAATGACGGACCCGAGCGGGCTCTGATTCGTTTGGCAGCAAATATTCAAATTGGAACAAGTGTGCAGGTGTGGAGACGGGTGGGTGAGGAGAGCCCACCTCTGAGCGGGTGTAACATGAGTGTGTGTTGCAGGTGTTGGAGAGGGGGGGCCCGTATCCTCAGGTGATCCTGCCTGAGTTTGGCGGTTACTGGATTGAAGATCCTGAGGCTCCTCCTCCCTCTGTAGAGAGCAGAGGGCGGGAGGAGGTGGGGGAGGAGGAAGGAAGACAGGTGGAAGGCACCCCCCCAGGGGATTATGGGTACCGGCTAGAGGAGATCAATGAGGCTGCGCGGGCGTACAGGAAGCACTTCTTGGGCAGGGTGAGGTTTGGAGGGTCTTTCCGTGTTAACGCCGTCCTCCATATCTGCTGTCACCTGATTGGCTAACGTCACTCTCTGTTTTTCAGGAACATTTAAACTTCTCGTGCCCGGCCAGCAGCATGGGAATCCTGCTGCTGTCTGTGAGACACGAGACGGAGAAGGAGCACGAGTACCTCCACGTTATCGTCAGGTCGGGGTTTTTTTACAGTTTATACTTGTGTGTCCCAAAATAACCCAAATGCTTCGATAAGGAAGATAAGTGTTGGCAGCAGCCTTTGATAGAAGACCAGATGAGGTCAGTGTGAGCTAAAATAAATCCGGTGCTAAAACTAGATTTTGACTCAGAGTCCACCTACGAGGCTGCTGCTCTCAGATGAGTCAGAGCCGGTGTGGTGCTTCACTGCTGGGAATTTTTAAGAGAAACTAAAATAGAGATTTTATAAATTCATGTTCAGGTGTAGTCACAGCCCAGATGCACAGACCTGGTCATGGAGACGTATAAGAACCAAGTGAAGGCCGGTGGATGGACAAGAACTTCCAGAGAAGAATTTCAAGTCAGTGTTTGGTATATATAGGGTGGATGATAGTAGGTGTTGCAGGCAGCCACCTCTGCTCAACACTAGGCCTTGAACGGGGAGGGGAGGGGGAGGGGCAGTGACTCCCAAACATGCCCGGGTGTGTCAGGACCACCTCCAAGGTGACAATCCCACCACGGGTTAAACACTGCTCACAGTCCGGATGTGACTGGGGGCGGGTTATGGTGTCCTCAGACTGCGATGCAAAATCTTTGCGTTACAAAATCGAAGCTGCAAACTGAAGCAGGAGGCAAAGAGAAATATGTTGTTGTGATTAGATTCCAGCTGTGGATTGGACTGCTACTCCTGTGTTGTGGCTTATGAAAGAGCTAAAGTGACAGTATCAGGTTGGTCTGAACGCTCGGTTAGACTCGCGTGCTTCTCAGCGTTGCCCGGTCGGTGATCCAGGCTTTCCTCCAGCAATCGCTAAATAAGCATTTTAGATCTTTCTAATGTCACATCTGGGATTCATTCTGAACTCACACAGTGAATCAGTGATTTGTAAGAAGTAAACGAGTATTTAATGACTTGTTCTCAGACTGATTTCCCGTGTGTCTCTCCTTTTTTTCAGATCTCGGGTAAAAAGCGTGTACCACAGATTATCTCTGGCAGAGCTGCCGGACATCCCCAGTGTACCAGAGCTGGCCAAGGTAAGGACACCAAACACCACAGAAGAAACTCTGCTCCACTTCAGTGACCCGTAGGGTGTGAAGTGCTTATCACGTCTGCTTTACATGCAGAAGGTCCTGGGTTCACTCGCCAATGAAGCCAAAGTGTTTTCTGTGGTTGGAATCCAAACCCACTGTGGTTGTGGGTGCTGGTTGTTGCTTTTGTAGGATAAGCATTGTTCTAACTGTAACCTCAGGTCTTACTATCTTTGTGATGTTTCTCCTGCAGTTGCTGTGCGACGAAGCGACAGGTCTAAGATTCAGTCCCATCCTCTACCCCAAGGTGAACTCAGACTTTAGGCACACCTGGGCTTTCTCTGCTGGGTGACAGCGGAGATGATGGTGGGCTGATTTTGTCTGTCTTTGTGTCTCCAGGCGTCTCAGCTAATAGTGAACTATGATGAGCACGAGGTGAACAGCACCTTCAAGTTTGGAGTCATTTACCAGAGATTTGGACAGGTACCAACTCATTGAGTCTTTACACCTTTTGGTCCATCCAATGGCTTTTTTTTCCATCTCCCGCCTTCATTCCCACTCATGGACTGATTCAGTGACACAGTCAGGTCTGTATATGCACTGGTCTCTCAATGCTACACAACAAACTGAAACCTAAAGAGGTGTGTATGAAAAGTACCTCAGGTGTCACTGGACAAAAAGCCCTAAAATACGGTACTATCTGATATAAATCTGTATCCGTCACAATACAGACAATATGCCGACGAATGTGCGCTGGATCTTTGACGGATATGTTTTGAGATTTCTCCATAAACGGACAAGATTGGACCCTGAAAAATCCAAAATGAACATCCATTATGTATCCATATAATATCATTTAAACATCTGTGACAGATTCGATTTTCCCGTATTTTCTCCAGAAACATTATGATACGTGGCGGATCCATAAAGTTGAATCTGCCACAGATCATTACGGAGCATTCCGAAAATTTCTTGATATGGACTCTTTTTGTTCAGTGTGTGGTTTCATACTCTAAATTGGCCTAGCAGTGGTTAATGTTATTGATCTTATTGACTATATCAGCACTTTCAGTGTGTATTCATGAATAAAATATTAGCCAGGAACCTTTTGAAAAGAATTCCGTCATATGGAATCAGCTCCAAATTTCAGTCGTTTGTTCTTTTACATCAAATGAGCACTCCACATCTAAAGCTAGTTACCCACTTGTGATGGATGTGATGGCTTGGATTGCATGTTGTGAGTCTGTTGGGGCTGTTACCTGCCCATCAGGTATCTGAGGAAGAGCTGTTCAGGAATAATGAAGAGACGCCAGCGTTCACAGAGTTCCTGCAGCTGCTGGGAGACATGGTGGACCTGCAGGATTTCAAAGGGTGAGAGACAAGACAAAACTGCCAAATCATCATATTTAATCAGATATTTTTCCCAGTACAGATTTCAACACCAAAACAGAGGATTTAGTCGGAACCATGGGATTTTATTGGATCTGTAGCACTTTTAGTTCTGCCACAGCAACATTAATATGTGAACAACATTTATTTGATCAACAAATCAAAACAGCTTATAATGTCTTTTGGCTCCTAAATTTTACAGTTTCCTGAAATTTGATGAATTCAACTTTTAACCTGAATGTAAAATAAATGTCCTTTTGATTTCTATTCTAAATGATTTGGGTAATTAAGTTCAAGCAAAAATACACCTCTATGCTGATGACACTGTCATTTATATATACGCTATAATATTAATGACGGTGTGAAGCTGCTCTGCTGAGATTCAATTTGCTTTTGAATGCTGGAAAAATTGAATTCATGCTCTTCTCAAAGGTTGTTCTGCAGTTGCTTGATTCTTCACATCTGATGGTGAAGCAGCCAGAAAACACACCGACACAGAGGAGTTACCCAAAAACTAGACAAAAAATACCAAAACAAACACACACAGAGCAATATTCTGTTTTAAGAAATATTTGTCCCATAAAAGAATTCAACAGAATGAGTCTCTGAGACATCGGCAGCTCTGATTTACATCATTATACTGTTAACATGAGCATTAACATTTATTGTTATTGTTATTTCATTGTTTTCTGCAGTGAAATAATAAAAGCATTTGTTACTCTGAGTATTACTATTATATGTTTGTGGACTTGATGTTTAAATGAAGGTTAGCCTACAGCTCATGCCTGTTTCCTTCTGTTGCCCATCACATTTAAATGGTTTGTTTTCAGCTTTATTGTCCCATCAAACAAAGATAGAAAGATTAAGCTTCTTAACAAACAATCTGCACAACTGAAACCAAAATAAAACAGGAGAGGAGCCAGCTCTTACATCATCACAGATGGCGGATTCACTCAGAATCGGACTTATTCACTCCAAAACTCAAAATAGCTTTTATTAACCTTAAAGCGGGTTAGCTGCAGACTGATGGGTCCCTGTTCCCTGTATGCAGGTTTCGGGGGGGTCTGGATGTGTCTCATGGTCAGACGGGGTCTCAGTCTGTCTACACGGTCTATCGAGAGCAGGAGATCATGTTCCACGTGTCCACCAAACTGCCCTTCACCGAAGGAGACGCCCAGCAGGTAGGCAGCATGAAGACGGTGTGACAGAGACACAGAATGACTCAGCATGGCACAGCATCACATGACATGACTCAGCATGTTCCAGCACCACACGGCACGAAGCATGAAAACAGGAGGACGAGCTGTGACTCAACATAAAGCAGCATGAAAAACAGCACTCACGAGAGCGGCGGCAGCTCCACCCGTCAGGTTAGCAGCTGATGGGTCGGCAGGAGCTCAGAACAGGCTGGCTCACTTTAATAATGCACATATCTACAAACCCGGTGCACAGGTCCAGTTAACTCCAGCCGCCTGTGCCACCATCCACCTGTCAGCCAAAGAGGCCACGCCCCTAAGTTTAAATGGGGTGTTTGTCCTTGCAGTAACGAATAAAGCACCGCTGAGAGGAAACACCACACAGGTTTATATTTACTAGTGTGAGAGAAGGACTATGAAGCCAGTGTTGTACTTTTATAAACTTTGTAAACCAGTACAACTTCATGTGACATCACAGCGTGACAGGACTCACTCTGTCCTTCAGCTGCAGAGGAAACGACACATAGGAAATGACATCGTGGCGGTGGTGTTTCAAGAAGAGGCCACGCCCTTCGTCCCCGACATGATTGCCTCTAACTTCCTCCACGCCTTCATCCTGGTGCAGGTGGAGGAGCCGTGCTCCGAGAACACTTCCTTCAAGGTACTGAGCAGCGTCCACCAGCAGGTCTCACACGGTTTCCAGTTTTCATTTTTGATCGATTTAAGTTTGCTGTTTATTAAAGTTCAAAGATCCTGAATGAAATTTTCTCAGGTTCTCCCGCGGGTCGGAGCGCTCAGCTTCATCTGTGATTAAACTGAAGCAGGATCAGATGGAGCCACTGGGAATGAACCTTATTTGTGGCAGAGTTTTAATGTAATGTTGTGATGTAAATAAAGCCTCCTCGTGTCTGCTGAAGGTGTTCAGCTGCTAAAATGTGAGGAAAGTGGAGATGAAGCCTGAGGAGAAGCTGTTGGTGATGGTTTCTTTCCATCAGTGACAGCAGAGACTGTTTTGATTGACAGGTGTCCGTCACAGCGCGGGAGGACGTGCCGCCCTTTGGCCCGCCCCTCCCAAACCCAGCTGTCTTCAAAAAGGTGAGGCTGCTGGACTGCCCATAGAAACGGGAGACTGATCCGAGAGCTGTGATTAAATCTGCTGTCATTCATATTTCAGGGACCAGAGTTCAGAGAGTTTCTTCTCACCAAACTCATCAACGCAGAGCTGGCGAGCTACAAGAGCGACCGCTTCGCCCGACTGGAGGTAGAAACACACCGGACGGCTGTTCGTCCAGCATTAGTGATCTGCCAGCAGTGAGCATTTGTTAATAATGGCAAATGCATTCTGCAAAAAAGAGCACAAATTAGTGTATCAGTAATGAGCAGATGATGTAATCTGTTGACAAATATCACTCAGCAGGTTTGTGCAAAGAGCATGAAGCTCAGTGACAGCAGGCTAAATCATATGTAACCCTGTTAGATGCTGCTGGACTGTGATGAGTGTGCAGGATTATTGAAACAGCTGGCCTGCAGAACAGCAGCTGACATTATTGACCTTCAGACACTGACGTGCTGAAGACGTTAGTTGGCAACACTGCATGACCCACGTGAGCAAAATCCGCTGCGTGGTGTGGTGTCATATTTACAGTATGAAATTAGCATATCATGATGTCATTTCCTTGGCAAGATTTTTTTTACCGGTATTAAGGTAAATGATATGATATGGCCCAGCCCTAGAGAGCACCTCCTGCACGTTAGAGAAGTAAGAGATTTCTTTAAAATGAACTTTCATGAGACTCTGTGCGTCTCCATCAGGAGCGAACGCGCACCGCCCTGCTGGACAGCCTCCACGACGAGCTGCAGGCACGCTCCCAGAGCATGCTGGGATTGACATGGAGTCTGGAGGAGGAGGGGCGAGGTGAGAATGGACACGCCCACGGAGGACTGCTGGAGTCTATCAAGGTGAGTTTTTACCTCTTCAGAAGCTCCTCTCAGTTCTGTTTTTAACCTAAATAAATCATTTTGAGGATCAGTTTGAGGTTTTCAGTACCACCAAAAACATAAATAGCTGTTATATACATGACATTAGATTAGCTCCTGAGTCCAAACATGCATAACTGGTAAGAATGTTTTTTAATAAGATCAAAATTGCTTTCTGTGTTATTTTTATTCGGTTTTTATCACTAAGAGTTTCAGTCACAGACCTTTTATTGTGAAAGGGAAGGACAGGAAGAAATCAGGTGTCCAATGGCAGAAACAGTTCTAAATGTCACTTCCTCCATCTCAGAGGGCGATGCGAGGGCGGAGCGTCTCCATGGAGACCATGTCGAGGGGCGGGGCGGGACTTCCCACCAGTCTGAGTGGGGGGGGCCTGGCACACCTGAATGTAGAGGTGAGAAATAACAGTCGGGTTCTTCTGGGTTCTCCTCCCTTCGGCTCTTTGCTGCCAGATCACATCTGTAAATGCACATCTGTGCAGCTTCCGGTTAACAGCTGGAGTCTTCTTGTTGTCAGTGTAACGTGAAGTCTCCCGTGAAGCGGCGCTCCGGGCTTTTTCCTCGCCTGCTGAGTGTCGACAGTCAGACGGAGAAGCACGGCCAGAGGAGGTGAGGCTCATTTAACCCTGGACCTCCACCTGGACAGGAGGTCAAACCCACCGATTTGCACGTCAGTACTGCTGCAGAGACCCACCCACTCAGGTCGCCACCTTTAGTGTGCTGATTGGCTGCTGGAATGAGGTCTCAGTAGGTGTGCTGTGGGGGCCTGGTTGTATATATATAAAGTGAATTTCAGTGGAGGTTCATTAAAGTTCTGCTGAGAGCTCCTACCTGGATGCAGGACGTAAACTCTGCCTCCTGTCTCTGTGGCGACTCCCTCAGCCTCTTCAGCGAGCAGAGGAGCTTCGACGGCTGCCACTCGACGCTGGAGGTGAGGCCGGAGCTGCCGCCCAATCCCAGCTCTCCAGAGGCGGGGCAGCGGGACAGGTGTGCGCATTAAGAATTAAAGCACGGTTTAGGAGACAAGATTTTTCAATCTCTGCTGTGAAACATCATCCGGTGTTTGTTTATTTGCAGGATTCACGTGAAGAAGGAGAGCAGTAAGATTTCCAGGTCGACATCCAGCACCTGCAGCTTCAGCATCCCGGCTGACGACACACACCTGGTGAGACAGGCGACCGTGAAGCCAGAACACTGAGAGACTTCAGCACTGTCATTCACAGTTTGACCTGATGGTGGTGCTGTTTTTCTCTGTCATAGCTTCATGTGCTCGTTCGTTTCACTTTGTTCCCCTGAAGTCGTGTTTTTATAGTTTTTGGTTGTACTGTAAGCTTTAGCAGCTACTCTACCCCCGGGTGGGTCACAGGTCTGGATGCTTTTAATGAGAAGCTCTCCAGGTGAAGACCATACCTAAGGCAGGTTTATCTCTCCCCTCTGTGGATCTCAGAGGACCGCTGCCTCTCACAGCCATTGGTGACGTCCTGATCTCTGTCCTCTCTGTCTGTGTGTCCACCAGGCTGCGGCGGCGGAGGGTCAGAGTTCAGCGCCACTCATCGTCTGTCGCAGCCCCACAGGTCCGTCTGCACACCGCCAGCGTTTCTGTGCTCTCTCCGGACCCGCTCTCACCTCTCGTTTCCTTTCTCCTCTCAGAGACGAAAAACAAAAACTCGCCCAGAACCAACCTCAAGTTTCGCTTCGACAAGCTGGGCCACTCGGCGGCAGTAAGTCTGATTGTCTCCTCACAGTGAGAACATCAGCACCTGAGCAGGTGTTACCTGCCAGTGTATGAGCAGGAAACTGAGCACCTCCCGGCCCTCCAAAGGAAACAATGATGTCACTGCTGGTTTTTAATGTACTTTCTGTCAAATTTTACGTGGAGTGTGAAACCTTCCCTCTTCTGTGTCTTCAGCAGGGACACTGAGCTGCGAGGACGCCGCTGACAGGTGTGTGTTTCTATCAGCCTGCAGCTCTGTGTATGTGCTGCTTCTGTGTCCCGTCTCACAGTTATGACGTCTTCATGACTTTTCACACCCATACATGTCACGTTTCTTTGGCCCTGCCTCAGCTTACTTCCTGCTTTATTTTGAAAGTTAGTTCCTGTGTTTTTCCTTCCTGCTTTTGTTGTCGTTCCCGCCGTCGCTCTTGTCGTGGTTGTGTTCAGTTTTCTCAGTGTCGGGCTGTTACTCATCCTCGTCTATATGCTGTTTTCCAGAGAAACATCACAGAGGTTCAGACAGCCCGGAGGAGGAGGAGGGGGAGGAGCTTCATCTGATGGACTGTCTCACACACACCCACATACACTCGTCTTTCTGTCTTTGTGAGGACCCTGAATGCAGATCTCTCCTGTTGTTGTCCCTCACTCTTCATCTTCTGTAAAAACCATAAAATCATTTTGAAGAACACGTTTTCTGTTATTATGAGCATGAATCCATTCTCGTGTGTAAGAAAACTTCATTTCACTTTTAGTTGTTTTACTGAATCACAGAATTTCGCTGATTCCTGCGATTCAATTAGTGTAATATATGAAAGAGGAGGCCCACTCTTGCACTGTGGGAGAAGCAGGGGAGGAAAAGCAGCTCTCACAAACCTTAATGGGCAGGTGGTGTTGGTCTGAACACCAGAGGGTGCTGCAGAGACCAAAGCTGAGACTCCACCCTAAGGACCGTGAACCGAGGACCTTAGAGCTTCCCTGAGCAAGAACGTGTCCGCTTTCCCATTCAGCCGTCTAATCAACAGTTAAATTCTCTTTAGCCACCTCCTCCAGCTCTTCTAGGAGGACACTGAGGTGTTCTCGAGCCAGCTGAGAGACTTTCTGTCTCCAGGGTTTTCTGGGGTCTGCCTCAGGCTCTCCTCTTTCTGCTCTGCCCAATTTCTGCTAGCAAGACTCCTCAAACTGATGCTCGGTCTAGAACTGCTTCCAAGCTTTTCGATCAAACTGAGACTGATCCCGGTGGCAAAAAGCTGGCACACAGCTCTGGGCAGGGCAACCACAAGAGATCACAATGATCTGGTCCGCAGATCCTGATCCAATTGCGCCAAACTGCTTTCAACCCTGTTCGATAACTGGTCCTCAGACTTGGCTTTTCCTTTTCCCAGCACTGTGCTGGCCTAAGAGACACGTTTAGTTCCTCCACAGGTTTCTGATCCTCGAGGAAATGTGGCTCTTATGGTCGAGACATCGTCACTGTGCTGGTTTCTCACCACAATGTGTCCACGCAAACACACAAAGGTTACACAGGGACACAGATTAGCAAGGGAACACCTGATCACCCAAGCTCCACCAACCAGATTCACATAAAGATCTGAGGTAACCTCATGCTGTTTGAGTGAGTTTTCATTAGTTTGGTTCATCACAGATCCGTTGGAACCGAACTAGCTGCAGGTTCTGGCCACAGGTTCAGCTGTGGGTCCTGAAAAACACTTTTGTCTGACTGAGCTCCATAATTCAGATTTCTGTTTTTGAACCTCAGAGGCTGCAGCTGGCACATGTTTTTACTATGATTTATTAAACTGTATTTATTTGATTAAATGTCTGAAGATAGAGAAAAAAATAACCAATAGGGAAACATTTGTTTTCTTCTGAGCAGCATAAAAATATAAAATGTCACTTATACGAATATGACTTCTTTGTCTTACACTGGAGGAAACAAGCTGTTTTAGCTCCTCCCACTTTAAGACAGTTCTCTCCTGTTTGGCTACTTCTCACAAACAGATCTGTAGGGGGATAGATGTGCCGTATAAGTACATCCTCTCTCTGTGACATCATACTGATCCAGGAGCAGAAAAACAGTGATGAACTGCCTGTTTTCAGCTTCGGGCTCACAGGGAACACCCACGCTGGAACAGAGATCCATGACAGGAAGCAAAGAGGAAGAGCAGGTTTTACTTTGAGAGCTGTTTGGTCTGTCCATGTGCTCGACTTTTAAACTCTGTGGTTTTTAACGTTCACCTGAAAAAGAATCGTCCTTTTACTGAGGAACAGAGGAATAAAGTCACAGCGGTGCAGTGTGTGCAGGTTCCTGCTGCAGAGATCCTTGAACACCCTCACAGGTAAACCCAGTGTCTCTCAGAGGGATGCAGGTGCTGTGCTGTTTGACCTCAGCTGGACCCCAGGCAGCGTTTAACCATCTGAAGCCAGACGGAGCGCATCCACCCAACAACTGCGGGGCAGCCGTCAGAGAGGTGGAGTTGCTGCAGGTGTTTGGATCAGGGCTGACCTGTCCGTGTCCACGCCCTCCACTGGAAGCACAGTTCAGGTTTTCAAAATAAAAGCTCTGCTTTATTTGGAAAATGGGGTCGCTGTGACATAAACACAAAGATGTCGCTCTCTGTGTGTGTCCATGTGTGTGTGTGTGTGTGTGTGAGAGAGAGAGAGAGAGAATCTGAATTCAGAGTTCATGTTGTCACAACTGAAGCTCAGCTTCTTTCAGCCAAACACTGAGACCAATAAACCTGATTTATTTTTAGTCTCTGCGTTTTTTTCTACACAAACTGAACACAAAAATAATCCCAAAGTTTTTCACAGACATTGAAACCAGCTGAGCTGCCTGTGTCACTGTTCTTCATTTGCAAGGAACTCTGGGAAATAATCACGTTAAAGGTTAAAGTTCAGAGGAGATGCTAGAAAAAGTGTTCAATTTGTTTCTATTTTGTTCTTTTTTAATTAAATAAATAATTAATTATTAGTTATTCTTCTTTTTATGAATTTCCATGTTTTCTTGTTTATTTGCATATTTATGGCTGATGATCCATAAATAAACAGTCAAGAAAATAAAAATGCAAAATAAAAAATTTAACGCTTAAAGAAAGAAAACTGTGTTGTTAAATGGACAAATACATTTTTATAAAAAAATTTATTTAGTTCTGTTTCTTTCTTCTTATTAATTTATTTAAGATTATTTTTATTGTAAAATTGTTCTATTAAATTTATGAAAATTCATTATTTTATTGTAATTTTTTATTAATTTTATAAAATTTTATTAATTCAAATTATTAAATTTTATTGTCAGTTGTTTTTATTGTAAATTTTATTAGATGTATCTAATGAGACTTATTTTACTGTAAATGTTTTTTATAAATTTTATTTTATTTTATTAACTTTATTTAAGTACATTAAAATTAATTCATTGAACGTTATTATAAATTATTTTATAGTAAATAATTATTTTACTTTAAATAATTGGTTTATTAAAATAATTATTTTACTGTAAATAATTGGTTCATTAAAAATAATTATTTTGCTGTAAATAATTGCTTTTATTAAAAATAATTATTCCATTGTAAGTAAAGCCGTGTCGCCTCCGCTCGCTGCAGTGTCGTTGCCGTTGCTGCCAGCAGAGGGCGGTGAAGCTCCTGCGCGACGCTTCAGCGGAGCAGAAGACTCGGTGAGCGTTTCCGGGTCAGCAGAGCCCCGCAGCCGCAGCGGTAGTTGTTCGCTTCTCCGTTAGCGCCATGGCGGCAGTACGCAGCTTGCGGGTGTCGGTGAAATCAGACAGCGGGTCGGACCGCTCGGACTCGGACTCGGACTCTGAGTCGGACAGAGACGCTCGTGAAGCCGAGCCGATGGAGGTGGAGGAGGGAGAGCTGGAGGCCGAGGACATCTCTGTTAATCGCTCCCTGAAGGAGCTACTGCCGGTAAGCCCCGGACTAGGCCCCGGCACACCGGGGACTGGCGTCTCCTCCGCCCGTCAGATCCGCGGGAAGTGTCGGCGTGCATCTGCCTGTTCTCCCGGCTCCCTCCCCGGGGCTGTGGGGCTGGAGCCGCGGGTATCGGGTTTATGGTTCCGGCCTGTTTGTGCGTTCGTGTTTGTTTCCGTCACTTGTTGCTTTGTTCACGTGCTGCTGGCACGGAGCGGCCGTCCCACCAAGCTCCGTGTAAAAAACACCAATTTAAGAGTTTTACTGGTAAACAAATCAGAGGAGGGCAGTCTGTAATTTTTATGAACTATTTTAATACACATGCGCAGACTGAACGATTCGGCCTTCTAAGCTTAAACCTGGAGCTTATTATTTTACAGGCATTTGTTGTTTCCTGCAGTGGCTCTTGCCACAAAATCTAATCTAAAACTAGGAAGTTTAACTTTTTTACGTGTAGAAGAAGGCACAACGGGGAAGTTATTATTTTAACACTTACTGAACAGTCCCGCCCACTTTTTAAATCAGTATTCTTGTTTTTCCAGGTATTTCCGCAGCCACGGCGTGCAGAGCAGTTTATCAGCTGTGGCAATGCAGGTTTTCGTGCTTCCCTGTCTTACTGTGTGCCAGCTGGATTAAAGCTGCTGCTGTGACGTTTGCAGGTCAAACGTTTTGAATAGCGTCGGTGTTTGATTCATTTGCGTTTCCTACCAAATGCTGCTGAATCAAACAGAAACAGGCATGAGGCTCAAAGTGAAAGTGAAACCTGCAGCCCTCCTCGGGCTGTTGTGAACTGTCTTTATGGTTGTTTTGCAGGACACCAGTCGGCGGTACGAGAACAAGGCCGGAGCCTTCATCACTGGAATCGACGTCAACTCGAAGGTAAGCCGTGTTTCAAAGTGTTCTTCAGGCATCAGCGAGGATAAAGAAAGTGGCTGTGGGAAGTGATCCTGCTGCCATCTTCCCGCTGTTAGCGAATTATGGAAGAGTTTCTAACAGAGGGCCTGTTTTTCTACTGAACCAGGTGCACCAGGCTCCACAGGTTGCTGACCTGTGAAAGAGGGATAACTGAGTCAGAAGCTCAGGCTTCAAACTGCTCTAATTACATGAGGGTTTTTTTTTTTTTTAAATCAGGAGGCGATCGAGAAGAAAGAGAAGCGGGCGCAGCGTTTCCATTTCCACGGGGAGGGGAGCAAGGGGCAGGGGAAGGTTTTTCTAGATAAA
>VUQK01035778.1:0-14537 GCA_015106715.1 Bujurquina vittata | reverse complement strand
GAGCACAAGTATTAACGTCACACCTCAGCAGCAAACCAGTATTCCAATATTCTACTGGAAAATAAATCATAGGCTTGGGAAACTTGAATTTCATTGCATTTTGTTTATATTCTTAAAAAACAAATTTCCTAAGTCTTCTTGAAATGTGTTTGGAATATTAATGTGTGTGAGGTCTTAGTCAAGACAAAGTCACAGTTACACCTTAAAGTAAGTGGGATAAAGTTTTGTCTTCAGTGAGAGATGGGCTATCATCTTATATGGCTTAGTGCTGTGAATCCACCCCTACTCCAAAAAGGTTGGTGCTCGATTCTGTGCTGGTAGTAAAAATATTGTAGAGGTAGTGAAATAGGTAGGAAACGGTAGTAAATTGAACTGTAGGATTCCTGTATTAATCCTGTTATTTCTGCTGTAAAGTTTACATGGGTGTCTATGGGCACTGACTCACTGCTGGAGCTGCTGATGTTCCAGCAATGGTAAGCTTCCACCTGGGATGAGAGGGGAATATAAAATCTGTTTGGCTCCACTAACAGGGGGAACCTTCAAAGCCTGTGCAGGTCTGTCATCCCAGGTGGAAGCTTACCATCGGTGAATCGTCACTAGAAAAGATGTTTTCATCGATGGTTTCTGAGGAAGGCTTGTGTTCTTTAGGTTAACCCTGACGGTAAGAACGAAGTCATTTTAAAGTAGATGAATCCAAAGAGCACCTCCCATAGAGGTGGTTTGACTTCAGGAGGCGCTCCTTCGCAAAGACGGTCCAATAAATAATGTGAGTGTAAAGGCCTTTTCACACCGAACGCGTAAATTTTGTGCGAATGTTTCGTGCGTTAAAAATATTTTTCGCACCCGCCTGTTCTTACTGCAGCCGTTCACATCGACCGCGTCATTTCACAGGACGATTTTGCGGCATTTCTTTTTTCAGGTCAAGTTTGATTTTTCCGATGTTTGGCCTGTGAACAAACAGCTCTGACCAATCAGAGAGCTGCATTAGCAACATGTGAGCTTATAGATCAAAACGCGCACCGATGTACTGAATATAGTGTGATGTAGGAACAGTAAAATCACACTATTTTACCTCAGACACACAGCTACACGCTGCTCCGGGTCAGTGGGCTCTCTTTTCTGCCTCGTCACATGTGATCCCAACTCTGCCAACAAGAGCTCAAGCTGTCCCACTGGTATCATGAAATATGCGCAAAAGCGGCCGTGATGCAGCTTCAGTTCGGGGACCAAACCATTAAAACTCTCCCTGCTGCTGCTTTCTTATGAGTTGGATGAACCCAGAATCTGTTTCTTCCTTCTCTTGCTTAGAAACGTCAGGCCCTCATTACGTCATCGCTCGATGCCGACATCGTTTCTTTCACGGTGCGTTTTATGAGGACGATTCATTCGCAAAAACGCAACGCGTCCGGTGTGAAACGGCCTTAATCTTCAAAGGCCACCAACCTTCAGAGGAGTCAGCTGCAGCCTTTCCTGACTCACTCATATTTACTGCATGAATTTTCTTTGCCTTTCTTTATCTAACCCTGCCTGCCTCTGCAGCCCTCGGCCTCTCTCATTAGTCAGTCTAAACCTCGGCTGGTGTTTGGGGACTGTTGATTATCGCCGCGTAGATGGCAAAATGTCCTAACCTCTGCTAAACAGAGGATCAGACTGATAAGCTGTATGAACATCTCCAGCACCTAACCTCGCCAAAGCCCGGCCGTTTCGCAGTAATCTGCCCGTAATTACAGGCTGATCTCTGCAGCACCGCCAACCATTCACCCGAGGCTGTGTGCGTGTGCGTGCTGTGTCTGCACGAGGACCTCAACAGGAAAACAAACAGGAAGAAGAGGAGGAGGTGAATTTTTGGAAAAGAGTGGGAAGCAGCATCACGTACCTGAGTGTTTGTGTGCATTTCCTTTGGAGTGGGTATGCTGGTAAAAAGAACAACTGCAGTATTTATGGACTCGTGAGTCACGTTTGTGTGTCGCCCACTCAGGAAGGAAGATGACGATTTGAGTAAAACAGATTTCACAGTAAAAGAACGGTGATGATGACCTGCTGCTTTAGTTCCTCCTCGGTGTTCACATGAAGTCCGTATGTGTGTGATCACAGCGAGGGTAACACAGGTAGGAGGTCACCGTGGAAACAAAGTGGAAAACAGGAGACAAGAGTCTACAAAAAGTCCAAGAATTCCAACAAGTAAAATCACTGAAAGTCTGGAAACTGTTCGAAGGAAGGAAGGAGGTGTCGAGATAGTCTGACTGGGATCAGAGGGTCCACCTCTGTAGTCCAGCCTTAAATATCCTGCACGTGTGATGGGATTGGGAATGATCTTAGATGTTTTCATTTAGCATTATCGTGGAACAGAAACACTGAGCCCATCGCTTTGGTTCAGATGTTCCCATTTTTGTTCCCGTGAACTGGATTTTTGGAGCCAGCAGTGACCATGACTGGATTAGAAGGTGGAAAGCTTTATCTGTGTTCTCAGGTATGGTCGATCACACAGACAGTCACACAGGCATGGAGACCAGCTGGAAACTGCCTCGTGACCAAAAACGAGGATCTCTTGATGGTTTGTGAGTGGTTGTTGGTGGTTGCTGGAGGTTGCTGGTTGCTGGTGAATGCTGGAGGTTGCTGGTGGTTGCTGGTGAATGCTGGAGGTTGCTGGTGGTTGCAGGTAGTTGCTGGGAATGGCTTGAAGTCTCTGTCATGCAGACCCACGATAGCCACGTGTCCCCAGGGGAAAGTGAGCGGTTGGATGGACAGCTTATTGAGGGGTTATTCAGATCATGGATCACAGTTTAAAGACTCCTCAGATGGATCTTCACACCTTCTTCCCTCTGTCTACTTTTCCTCCACACAGCCAAAGCCTGCTCACTCAACGGCCGACTGACTCCACATGGAAACTAAAAAGCTTCCAGAGATCCATCACTCTACCTGCAGATTCTACATATTTATCTGTTTATGCCTTCAAAATATTCCACAGGTACCAAAATGATTTCACCTGTATATTAATGTGATCAAAAATTTCTAATGTGGCATTTTCCATTTGGAGATAAAGGTCACAGAGACGGTGCATAGTGCTCTCAGGGCCTTTAATTAGCGCCCGAGCTTCATCATCATGCTGCGAGTGTCGCGTCCACAACAGAAAACTGAGTCTGAAACATGCTGACATCCATTTGAACGCTGACTGCTTTGGGCTCACTTAACTGAAGTCGCTCAGTTTTCCCTTTCGGCTCCCTCTGTAACCCCCCCCCAATCTATAAATGGTGAGGTAAACCTGCACGTTGCCTGGTTACTAATCATGCTGCATAATTTATGCCGCCCTCATCACTAATTCAGGAGCGAGGCTCAATAACAGGCGGCCACCGCAGACTGTTTTCATATTGTTTCCATGATCCATATTCATTACTGGAGCCCGACTCAGGGACCGCTGGGAGAGTTCATGTTTGAGATTTTAGACACGTTGGCTGCGGTTGTATCCAGAGTGACAATCAGTCGCACAAAATGAAATTTATCATGAGTGTTGGTACAATCAGCGCTTAGTAACTTTGTAAAGGAAACTTCACAAAGGAGGGACAAGTCACATGACCTCCTCAGCTTCTCGTATCACACATGGGTTAGGGTTTAAGGGTAAGGGTTAGTTATACCCAGGGTTAGGGTTAGTTATGCCCAGGGTTATCGCTAGTTAGACCCAGGGTTAGGGTTAGTTATGCCCAGGGTTAGGGTTAGTGAGCGGTGGCACCTACAGCACTTTGTCCTGCAGTGATGCAGTATAAGGAGTGAGTGGGTGAGTGGATGGTAAAGGGATCGAGGGGCCTGATTTCTAAGTGAAATAAATGCGTGAATGCATGAATCTCAACAGTGGAGCGCGACCCCCAGTGTTCAAAAGCAATGAAGGGGGTGTGCTTCGTGGCGTGGCCCCCCTGTGTGTTACAGCTCTCGAGGCTGTGAGCGTCTCGGAGCCGCCAAGATCCAAATTCAAAGATCCAGGATTGCGCCACCTGGTGGCTGCTTCCAGCTTTTCACTGCTGTAGAATATTTTACTTAAATCCTGTGACGCGTTCATCTCTGACTCAGTCCCTGGTGGTCATGGCCACAGCTTCCAGGCTTCACCTGTGGATACCTGGCGTTCCTGCTGTGGGCGTATTCAGTGTGAGGTCTATTATAGTCATAGATGAGGACGAGGTGAGGCTGTTTCGGCACCCTCTGAATTATCTGATCCATGTTTTGCCACCAGGAAGGCAACCTTTTTTCTTTGCTCATGAAAAGATGATGTTTGGAGATTCAATAGGAAAAAATTCAGCATGCTCCACTTTTCTATTTGTAGCTAATGTCCTTGTATGTGAATAATTCATTAAAGCATATTTTCTCAGTCCATATCTACAGTACTTTACAGTTTTTATGTCCTGTGTGAGCACACAGCCTAAAGCCACTGTATGTCAAACAGCACAAAGTCATAAAAAAGCAACATTTGTGCAGCAGATGATCATTTTGAGTTCAGTTATTTAACAAGCAAAGGTCCATTTGGCCTTTTTTCCACCGGTTTGACTCCCATGTTACACTGCAGTCATATTTCCTTCCTCGAGAGCTGCCAGCAAGAGTTTCCATCTATAAATCATAGCGTTGGGAGACTGGTGGAGGCTGCCAATAGTCTATTTAGGACTGCTAATGGTGACAGATGAGTGTGTGGCTGAGTGAGACGTGGGGAGGTGAAAAGACGAGCCTCCGAGGCCTTCACATTAACTTGTTTTTCTAACCGGTCCGATACAGTAGCTGTCTGAAACTGGGGCTGATGAAAGAACCCATTTTATACTTGGCACCAGGCTCTTATTTTGAAATGCAGACAGTTGGGATGGGAATATTTATAATTACCTGCAACAATCTGATGCTTATTATTATTGTTGTTGTTACAGGATACATTAAAGGCTGCGGTGTACCACACAGCGAGGGGATCAGGGTGGATGGAGGGTCATTAAAACACTGAATCATGCTTCCTTTTTTATATTCAGCATTACCTTTAACCTTAACCACCAGCAGAACAACAGCGCTCAAAAACAGCAGCTACAAATTGTTAGCGAGGTGAAGAGGAGACGTGAACCGAGGGCTTAAAAAAGAAGAGAGGAGGATGATGGACTGCAGGGAGCAAAGCGAGAGCGAATGGAGGTCGAATCAAAAGAGACAAAAGGATTGATGGTGGAAATGTGCCGGTAGGAAAGAGAAATTAGCTGGGAAAAGAAGAGGAGGGATCAGAAGAATGAGGAATGGGAAAAGGACGGGGGGATAAAAGAGTGGCAAAAAAGAGATGAAAAATGTAAATGAGAGAAGAGGAGAGGTGAAAGATGTAGACGAGTGATGAAGAGGGGAAGTGTAGAAAGAAAAAGTGATGGAGGTGGAGAGGGAAAGAAACTCTAATTGAAAGTGTGGAGTGATCGAATGCCAAAGACCAGGAGGGAAGATATGAAGTGAATGAAAAATGAGAGCATGTTAGAATTGGAACTTGACAAATAGCAAATGAGATTGTGGGAAGCATAGAACAAAATGAAAGCACACAAATGAACCGAATGCATATTAAATAACATCACGATCAACATAAGTTTCAGCGATAATCCATCAATTACTCTGAGGTTCTTCAGGAAGATCCCTGCGGCACTCGGGCAGCTTTGTTTGGACCAAAGTCCAGATAGTCTCTGGTTTTTAAGCCCTGGTTTGGTTCAGTTTGTTCATGATTAGCCAAAGATTTATGCAAATCCTGCTTCGCTCCATTATACTCTGGAGTTTCTTTGTGTTTCTTCCTGTATTTGCACTTGTTGCTATACCCGACTGACTGGTTTAGTCCTGGTTTTTCTTCAGCTGGTAGTTACTGGGGTCAACTGGTGATTCTAAATTGTCCACAGGTGTGAATGGTTGTCTGTCTCTCTGTGTTAGCCCTGCGACAGGCTGGCGACCTGTACAGGTGTACCCTACCTTTCACCTTATGTCAGCTGGGATAGGCTCCACCCCCACCCCCACCCTGAACAGGATAAGTGGAAGAAGGTGGACAGGTGGATGGGCGGGGGGTTGGATGGATGGTTTTATCCAGTATTTTTTTGTCGTGACACAACCAGCAAATGTCTGCGTGATCACATGTTGTTACTTTGTGTTGATATGTTCTTGTTTATGACAAATGCTCCTAAACACATCAGTCTGCATACAGATGCCACATTACTCACACAGACACGTCCGTGCTGTCGTCATGTCATCATAAAACAATTACGTCATCGACAGACGGCGATACGAGTGCACCCACACCTCGCCACTCTTTTGTATAGCTTTCCTGGTTGGCTGAGGGAGAGGGTCTGGCATTGCAGAGCTGTGTGTGAGTAGAAGGGAGGGGGTTGTCTCTTCACACACACAGACTCACACCCACACGCACTGATATTTGCTCTCGGGCCATCTATCCTCGCTGGGTGTCGTGCAATCTGTTTTGGCTGACGTCTGTGCCACACTGCGGCTGAGTTCAGTGATGCTCTGCCCACACACACTCAGACTGACTCGAGCTTCAGCCGGGCGTCTTTACCGTCTTTCTCCTCGGCTGCTTGGCTGTCTCGTGCTTCAGATGTGCGATTCTTCTCATGTTGAAAGCTCTTCATTAGCTGCAGCATCACTTAATCTGCCGGCAGCTCTGGATGATGTGCAGCATCTCTCAGGCTCTCTGTGTTTATCCATGTGGTTGAAATGATCCAGACAGGCTGACAGGCTCAAGAACCTCAGATCTGATGCAGCAGAAAGGCAAACACTCCCCTCTCTGACACTCCAAACCTGATGAATACAAACTCGCAGAGTTCAAAAACTTTGCAGACTCCACCACAGAGCTGAAGAGGAGTCTGCAGCCTCAGATCTGCATCTTATTGACCTCTGTGACACTTCAGATTATAAACAAGCCCTGCAGCCCAAAACTTCAAGTGTACAGACACCCAAAATCTCCAGTTTAGAGTCATACCAACATAAAACCTCATTTTATAGGCCAGTCTACAGCCTAAACCCTCAGAGTCATAAATCCGTCCCATAGAGGTGGAACTTCAATTTATAGATGCCCCAATTTCCCCTAAATACTAGTTATAAACCAGCTTTGTTACATTATGCTGTCCTGCTTTATAGATCAATCTGAAACACTCTTACCTTCTATTTATAGTCCCCAACCAAGCCGTGGAATAAACTGGTTTAAACTGACTAAAACCCAGCTGACTCGTACAGCTCAATCCTTCCTGTTCAAGATGAATTGTGAAACACCAAAGGACTACTTTAAAGAAGAGTATTTAACCCCAGTTTAGAGGCCTTATTTCAGATTATCAGTGTGTTGACCAGTGGTGCAGCCTTAAATGTATGGCGCATTTATCAGCCAATCATAATCCCCTAACTCTCCAGTTCACAGATCTGTCATCTGCCCACAAACCTCCAGCTTATACACCTGTCCTGCACCCCAAATCTCCAGTACATAAATCATCACTAAAGCCCTGACAGCTGGTTCATCGCCAAGTCCAACTCTGAACCTCCGCTGATGCAGGCAACACACCCTAAACCCCATTTGATAAACCACTTCAACATCTGCAAGCCTCCACTCATCTAAAATTTATGGATGAGAGTCAACACTTGACAAACAGCACAGCTCTTCACACCAGGATGACTAATAAGGTATAAATACAGTGTAGGTTTCTGTGAAAGTTATTAATCAGATACAGAGATGTTTATTTCGCTTGAGAAAAACGTCCCCCTTCTGAATCCTGGACAAACCCCAGTTTGTCAAAAACTGGCACAAAGTAAGTGATAAGGACCGAAGAGAGATAATTTATGAAAAACAAACTAAGAAAACACAAACACCAAAGACGCTTGATATAAACGTTTGTGGGTAGGAGTTCGGATTTCATACCTCACAAGTCCTGAAATGTTTGCTTGTGGACAGTTTCCAGATATGACTTGCAGGGCTGGGCGACATATCTGCTATCTGTGAGCTGCTTTCTGAGAATTCTTTGAGGGTTGAACTTAATTAACTCTTAAAGCTAATTTTCAGAATAGTGCCACAAGTTGCCTCACTCAATGAATGAGACATTCTCATTATGTTTTATTTGTGATTGTAGTGCCTAGAAACCGGGCATTGCTCAGTCCATGTTAAATACTGTCGAATAAAGCACCAGGGTTTCTAAACTAACAAACTATCTACAGTTGGCCCACTTTGAATCAGTGTTGTGATTATTGTTATCCCCACCTGTTTGTTCATTTAGAAACTGCGTGTCGGTCCCAGAGTTCCCCGTTTTTCTCCAGTTTCAAATAAAAATGGTCCCGGATTTTAACTCACCCAGCCAGGTGGCTTATAAACCTCAGAGTTTCTTCTAGAAGAAAAGTGTGTGCTCAAAGAAACTCCCTGGTTCAGGAAGATGTTTTTGTTGTGGATAAAAGCACTTATTTCTTTTAATGTGTCTTTTAATGCTGAATTATATTTCGGAGGTTTCAAAAAGGTCGATAATTCTCCGTGAGAGAAATACTTTTCTTGTTAGGAACCTTTCTCTCCTCACTGGAGAGTGCTGTATTCATTATTTGCTTTATTGTCACTCTGGTATTGGAGGAATGTGGTTTTACAGTCGTTTCAGCAGCCGTTGAGGACGCTAAGATTTCATCTGCAAAAACCTACAGTCACCCTGTCCAATTACAAGAGCTGTTTCCTGTCACGGCGGCCTGTGTAATCATTACACTTAATCACGATCCTGCAGCTTAAAACCACAACCGCCGCCGCCGCACAGTCTCTAATAATGCAGTCATAAATATATTCATGGCAAATATAATTAGGAGGGAATGGAGACAGATGAGGAGAGAGGAGGAATTGATACCAGACGGGGGGAGGAAGATGAGGAGGGAGGAGGAGGAAGGGCTAGAAAAACATAGAGAAAAGAATAAAGAGAAGATGGGAAAGGTTAAAGAGGACAGAGCGTGAAAGCAGTTTAAAAAGACAAAAATAAACTGTAAGCATTTGCTGCCGTACCTAGTTTTATCTATATACAAAAATGCACATTGTTTACAGTTACTTATTAGTAATTAGGTCTTTATAATAAGGTCAGATTGGTTAATAGGGCACATCTGGGCCCGGCAGCACATGCATGAAGAAGTGGCCCAAACCTGGAGCTCTATAAGAGCGTTGGAACGTACAAAGGCAACCTTGGACGTGACCTTAACTGACTCTGAAGCTGTCACCGTGGGAACGGGTGCTGCCTGGCTGAAACCGTAAGGAGCTAGAACCCCCCCACCCCCACATACAGCAGTCTGTAATGCAAAATCAGCTCTTTGCAGTGAAGATGATGGAGGGCAAGTACAACAAGGGAAAAGAGCCTGAGTTTGCCACAAATGTGGAAACATAAACTTGACGACACGAGGACCTGAGTTAAGAAGAGAGTTGATACATCCGTAGCACCCAGAGACGATGCACACCTCACCTAGGAGACATTCAGGATCTTAATCAGGTTCCTGAACAAACTCAGCTGGCTGCTGTTGGTGTGTCGGAGCGCCGGCTGCTCTGAACTGCTCCTGGATTGCCGCCTGTTTCTAAGTGAGAGTCCAGAAGAAGCTTAACTCTTGGATCTTCTTGTTTTGATCATGACCCCCAGCTCAGGACCGTACTCCAGGATAGGAACATAGACCCTGGTGTTCAGAGCTCTCCTCCACACAGCAGACCAATATGTTGCACCAATCAGTCTGCCAGTCTTCAGATTCACTCTTCCCCCACTCACGACTGAGACCTGCTGAGATGCTTGAACTCATCAAATTGAAGCAGCAGCTCATTCCCAAACGGTGGTCACGCCGTTTTCCAGCATCAGACTTGAGAGGTGCTAATTCTGTGCTAAACCCTTTGCACTCTGCTGCACTCTACCTCAGTGCAACCTGGAGCTCATTGCTCAATAAAGCAAGCCGGACCACTTCCATGAAGGCATGATGAAGCTGAAACTGTCATGGTCCTGGGCCGGCGGCCTAGTGTTTTGTGTTCTTTTGGTTTTGTTTGAGTCTTATCTCTTGTGTTTGTTAGTTTTCTTTTGTGTGGGTCCTCAGTTTGTTATACTTTTGGTTTCGTTGCTTTTGTTCCCGTTTCCCCTGCATCTGTCCTGTATCGGCGTGTGTTTCCTGTTTTACTTTGATAGTCCTGTGTTCCTAGTGCAGTGTGTTTAGCTTTCCTTCCTGTGTCTCCCTCCCAGGTGTTCCTCATCCCCTCATTACTTGGTGTGTGTATATATTGTCTGCGTTCCAGCCAGCCTTTGTCGAGTCACTGTCATTGGTTTCCCTCCTGCTGTGTATCGTCAGTCAGTTGGTCAGTTAGTTAGTGTGTTAGTTTGTCAGTCAGTTTCAGTTATCTCCCTTTGTTGCTGCTGTCCTGTTTCCAGCAATAAAGCTGTGTTTCAGTTTACTCTCTGTCTCTGGTGTTCTGCTTTGAGGCCCTCACTCGTTCCAGCCTCAGCAGTCATCATGACAGAAACAGGTGGATCGTGCAAGAAAAACATTTGTAGCCACATGCATCCTTTGAAAGGCTGTTAGACTGCACTGGGAAGCTGTGGGAGGAGCCTAGCAACTGGCTGCAGGTAAAGAATTAAGATAACATCTGGACTTCAATCTCAAACAGCTGCAGGAGGGCCAAATATGATCTCTGGGCACTCTGGAGATCATCAGTGAATAATGGGGTCCATTCAGGGCTCCTGATGATGCGTCCTCCCTACCTTACTGAGAGCTCTGATGTCATCTTCTTTTCTTTGTGGAATAAAAGGCGTCGTTTTCATTAGTTTCTGCTGATGAAATTAAAACTGGAGGAAGACAAAAGGATGAGATGAAAGATTTTGAATGTAAAAAAGACAGAGGAGAGTTTTATCAGAAGGAAACAAAGAGGGGACGGGGGGTGGGGGTGCGCAGGAGACGGGAGGCGAGGATGAGGAGGGTCTCAGATCTGTTTGATTGTGAGTTATCATGAAGTGGAGATTTATTCCAGTGTGGTCCCTCATTCTTTTGACCCCAGGACCCCGCGCTCATTAGCATAGAAACCACATTCCCCGACTGCTGATTGGACCGGGACTGCCGGGACCAGGATGTAAAGGAGGAAGTGTGTTTGTGTGTTGGCGTGCACAGTCGCCGCATGCACTTGTACACACACCCACGGGGGGGTGCATGCAGGTTACACATCATCATAATAAGCAGAAGCATTTCCAATCAAAGCAGGTAATTCTTCCTACAGCTCGCTCTGCATCCACCCACCTGTGTGTGTGTGTGTGTGTGTGTGTGTGTGTGTGTGTGTGCGTGTGTGCACGTGTGTGTGTGTGTTTTCCATTAACAGGCAGCTATCTGAATGCCCCACTCACAAATATTTAGAAAAATACCCAGATTACATCCCGAGCCTCTCCGCCCACTCCTCACCGAGCGGCTGACCTCTGAGTGTGAGTCTGAAAGTGGAGGCGCGGCCCGAGGCCGCGCCGCCACCACCGTACACTAATTAGTTTTGCAGATTTATGTAAAATGGGGAGAATGCAATGTGCGGGTTGATCGGTTGTGTAATGATGCACAGTGTTTCTTCACTGGCCTCTGTGGGACCAGCTACTGGAATAAACATGTTCCAGGTGAAGCAGGTTCCCATCGCCGTGTGTGTGAAGGTGAACTCCAGCTGGCTGATGAAGACCAGACGAAGGTCTCGGTCCTGGGTTCTGGATTCACGAGCTTCCAAACAGCCGCGGGAGGTTTAGTGAGTGTGCAGGACTTTAATGCACTCAAAGTATTTTATTTGAGTCTTCCCCCTGTGGGAATCACCTGAGGAAGATTGTGTGAAATTATTACAAAAACACAAATGGACTTCAAGCTGCAGCATTAACAATAAATCTCAACATCATCCATCATTTAAAGCCGTTCCCTGTGACCGCGGTCCCGCCGGCAGAGAGCTTTTAGGTCTCCTGAAAGCGTCGGACTGGCTGATGAGCTCCTCTCTGTGTGACACGCCAGCCCGGCTAATCCAGTTAAAAGCTGTGAGCTGTATTGATTTCACTGCTTAAACCTCTTCAGCCATGAGGCGGAGGAAGGAGCTCAGAGGGATTTGAAGCCTTCACATGTGAAACATGGACCTTACACGATGGGATTAAGGCTGAGACGAGTGGACAGATCTGTAGCCCAATTCTCCCAGAATCTCTGATAGCAATCACCGAGCAGCTTTTATCTTCACTCTGATTGTGTTGATTTAATACTGGAGCAAAGACAGACTTCTGTGTTTATTCCTCCAAAAGACGCAGATGATGCTGAAGCTTCACTTTACCTCTGAGTTTAGTGACAGTTTCCTGAAAACCCTGCAGTGGTTAATAAACCTGCAGTAATGCCTGTGTATCTCATTAACATGCAGTAATGAGTTACAGCAGAGCTTTAATCCACTCCAGTTCCTAACGTTAAAGATGTTCCCGTGGGCACCTCTGTTAAGGGTCAGGCTGTTGTCAGTGTTTCCATCTTTGAATCGTGAGGAGGACGTACCCGGGTTATCCTCTGAGGAGACCCTACCTCATGTTCTGTCTTCACCAGAGACCAGGTGGAGGACCATTTTACATTGTGCTAGAATGGCTTTTATTTTGAAAGAGCAGTTATGTGTTTCCTGTTTCCTGCTGCTTTTACCCAGCTCCCAGCTGTTCTGCTCTTGAATGTAAAAACTGAACTTTGAGACATAAAAGCAGGATTCTTCCTCCTCAATGAGGTAACTCCAGAATTAAATCCCGGATGTTTTCCTCTCTCTGGATGAAGATTTTCGACTCTGTTTCTTAAACTGTGGATTACAACCCCGACAGGGGTCACGAACTCCATGTCTGCAGGGTCTGTGCGTCAGAAAGGAAACAGGTTTGTCTAATTTAGTCTTCATCCCACGGAGAGAAACGCCTTCCCTCTCATCTGGGTCCCAGGCCGAAAATGCCTGAAATCCTTGGATTTACCCATAATCCTTTATTCCACCGAGTGTTTGCACCCTTTGCTTTGACCCGCCTCGAAGCAGCTGAAGACTTTAGTTCTGAAATCAGAAATAGGCTGTTTGAAAAATGCACTGATTGACAGGAGGCGGAGCACTGACGGCATCGCTCAGAGAGACGAGAGCTTTCTGGCTGCTGGAGCCTTTTTATTGGCCAGCTCTCTGACCAATGATGTGACTGATGTGCGGTTAATTGTACTAACGGACGGTCCAAGAAGGCAGAGCTCCGGTTTGATGAGGGAATATTTTTGGAGGAATGATGTTTGTTTTTCCAGCAGAGCTTCACAGACTCGGAGCAGCAATGCTCAGGAGCACTAAGGCTGATCTGGCTGGCAGACTGCGGTCCTGCTGGACTCCACCCCGCCTACTACTGTACAATTCATGGAAATTTCATTTCAGTTACAATCATTGCTTCGAGCAATCATGGAAACCAGACAATGAAGAAAGCAATTATTTCTCTGAATTTCTGCATCTGCATACTCTCATTGGTTTTTTTCTCCTTCCTCTAAAGCCCTGAACTCACTGCCTCCATGATGGGCTCAGCTCCAGCTGACTCTGATTCGTAAGAACAGGAAAACCCACTCAGTTTAAAGAGGCTCATGACCAATGATGGCATAGTTACCTTGAAAAAGTACTCTGATGACTCCTTTAAAAAGTAACGTAGTTACTTTTCTGATTGCTTAATTTTAGAAGTAACTAACTTAGATTACAAGTTACTTTATTAGTTACTTTCCGATGTTTCTGTGTGCTTTTATGTGTAATATCTTTGCTTATATTGGTAAACAGAGTGCAGTCATCATGATTTATGAAGGGCTTATATATAAAATGAAGAAATAACCTGTTTTTCAACAATCTTTAGGAGTCTGTGTTATTGTACCCACATTATAATCAATCCAGTGCTTTTTGGCCTCTTCAGATATCTTTATAGAACTGTGATGTTATAGTTGTTATTTCTTCAGCCTTTTTAACCAAATTTCTGTTTAATGTCAATGAAAGTTTTTTCCGCGATAAAAAAAAAAAATGAATATATAAAAGTCCCTGAGTGCAGCTTCTACCCTGTGATAGAAATGCTTTTTCTCACTCAGAATGAGCTGATATCATTGATGAGAGATGTGTTTGACATGTTTCACAGATTATAGGTCAACAGGTCATTTACAGCCATCAATATACAGGTGATCATGTCACCATGATGCCCCCCCCTCTGCCTTAACATAAAAACAACAACCAGTAAACGAGGCCGAGTCAGCCGTGTTTAAGGGCAGCATTTCCTTTGCTACATACTTCAGCTCTCCTCCACTTCCTGGTTTGTACTGAAGTCCAGCTTTGGTTTTTTGGGTGCTGGGGGGCTCCTGCTTTAGCAGCTCTGCTTCGCTCCACCTGGTGGGACTCGCTCTCGCTTTGACTGCACCGTCACTCCAGATGTTTCTTCATATTTGACGGAGTGTTTTTGACGCTGGTTAGCACTTTGTCACCAGCACAGAGTGCACAGCGAACCTTGATATTGTCATCTTTAGCTGACACAGACTCACAGTAGTTCCTGTATTTGCAGCTAGAAAGCACG
>VUQK01035771.1:3495-28348 GCA_015106715.1 Bujurquina vittata | reverse complement strand
AAGAGTTGGTGCTAGTAAGCAAGACTACATACAAGGATACAGAACGCACACACACACACACACGCACACACGCACACACACACACACACACACACACACACACACACACACACACACACACACAGTGTCTTTTTCGCATCAAAACAAACTATTGTCCGTTGCTGTTTAGTGGCTAATAAATTTTTGTGCCCACCAAGCATTGCACTTCTTTACTCGCACATAAAACACAAGGCCAGAGTGGGTTTGTGCATGCCCTTGGGTTTATCAATAATTAAATAAAAAGGCTGATTTCATAGTAATTGCTTACAGTACAAGACTCATTGCATAAGTTGGCTGTCTTATTGTTTTAAATCTATACAGTGGAAAGGAATAGAGGGATTAAATCTAGAGATTAGAAGTAAAGATGGAAGTAAAGCTTTAGAGGCGAAGAAAAAGTGCTGAGTTGTTAGATAACAGGAAGACGGGCAAATTATTAAAGGGCAGGCTGGATCATATTTATTTATTAGTAGAGATGTTGCCAGATAATTTAGTCACTTACATAACATACAATCTACCAACTTAATTACCTGAAATCCAGTTTTTCTTAATTTCTTAAAACCTATATTGGTGTATAAAACAGGACAAATTTACCAAAAGTACTGCTGGATTTTTTTTATTTGTGTCAAATCTAGTTTGAACTGCTGAAAAAAGTTGAAAGAAGGCACAGAGAAAGGAAAGTGAGAAGAGGGAATGATAGAAGACGTGCTGCGTTTTTCAGTTTTAGGGGAGGCGGAGGAGGGAGATGGGATGATGAGGAGTGGGTGAGATGCAGAGATGGTGGAGTGAAAGTAGGGGAAATCCCTCAGGGAGGCTTATCTGTCCACATATGTAATGAAAAGATAGTGATTCATGTACCCGCCTAATGTAGTGTATTGATGAACAGCTAATAGCTGCTCTCTTCGTGCTCTCTCTCTCGCTCTCTCTAATCACTTGTGTTTGCTGAGAGGTTACAGGCTTTGTTGAGGTCTCCCTGCCTGGAGGCAAACCAGAGACTTACAACTCTATGGCTTGTGGACCACCCCGTCCCACAGTGGTATGCACTCTATCCATCTCTATCCCCAGTTCTGTATCAGAGGTCAGGGGTCAGGAGCTGGAAGCTGATTGGATGTTGTTGTGGTAAGGGAATACCGCACCACTAAGTGCTGCAAAAACACCAACTGTCTCTGATATTACTGCCCACAGGCCTTTAGCCTGCCCGTGATGAATGTGCGTGAATGTGTGTGTGTTTGTGTGTGGAGGTCAAGAAGGGACAAGGAACAGATTTTGCAGATTTTGGTCTTGAACTAGACCTTCTGGATGCTCCCTCCACCTGCAAATTAACCGGATCCATGTGAATCTGTGTATGTGCATGCAAGACTAAAAAAAATTTCCATTGGTGGATACCAGATATTCTTTGCCATTAAGTTGTAGTTTAAACAGACAGGCAGCAACAGCTGGATACATATATGCATTAAGACAGTTTGTTTCCAGGATCTGTTAAGTCAGGGGAATGCAGGCAATCTCTCCGGTACAGATTTTGATGACCCAGCTGTGGCCGCATAAACTAAAAGGGCCAGTGTGGTGGTGTAAAGAGGAAGAATGTTAAAGGGAAAAAAAGGGTTTTGTAAACAATCTATTCATATTCTTTCTGCCTGAGTAAAATATCTTAGCAGACTTGTTGAAGTGCCACCTGATGTTTTGCTTCACATTGCTATGTGGTTGATGGGATGTTAGATGTTAAATGGTTGCAAGTCAGTTGTGGTTGCTGAAGACTTACTTGCGATGCCAAAGTACTGAAAAGATTTATAGCATTTTCCTGTTTTAGCTGCACAGTTTTTGGTGTGAAAACGACGTCACAGAGAATGGTAAACTGATCATAATTGGTATGTGTAATGCGTGCACGTAAATACACATGATGAAGAAAAGAATCTGAACAAAAAGTACCCTCTCGCCCCTCTTGTCTCTACAACTGATCAAATTTTGAGGGATTGAGGTTTGTATGAGCGTGTAAATGAAAGCAGCAACACACTGATGACATGTGACATGACATTTATAGAGTGCGTACATAGATTTTAAGACGTGACTCAGAGTTTGGTAGATAGATGAATGACACACACATGTACGCACAATCAGTGGGGTTTTTTTCCCCCGACAGAGGTTACAGAATGAAAGAATTCTCTGGTAATTATGGGTCTATTCTCATCACTCTTCATCTGAAGGCTAAAGTGCTCTGTTGGCATTCCCTTCTCCTCTTTAATTTGATTGCAAAGACACTGGTTTAGCTGAAAACCGTACATTTGCATGCGCATTTGCATGCAAGTGATTAAAACAAAAACACAAACACGTGCAAGCACAGTGCAGCTGTTGTCTAATATCTTTTTACAAGCGCACAATGCTCTCTTGGCAGCATCTTCTTGGTTCTTCACAGTTCAAGCACCTTATAGTTGATATTCTGGGTTAATGCCAGACTGACTCACTTCTCTCTCTCTCTCTCAACACACACACAGACCCGTAAGCAGCCCTTAAGCTTTGATTGTTCAGTGCCCTTGCCAAATGTTTCACTGCAACAAGGAACTGACTGCAGCCATTTCTCATGTAAGCTATACTCTTTCTCTTACCTCTTCTCCATTCCTCTGTCTCAGTACTCCCTATGACACAATAAATAATCACAAAGTGATCCTCAGTAATTAGCTGGCATAGGTGTGAGAGGGCTATCAAGATGAGGAAATGCCCATAGGAGTGAGACGATATTGAGGGAGGGAGTGGAGAATAAGAGTGGACAGAGGAGAGACAAAGATTAAGAGGTGATGGAGACACGCAGGAACAGCCAAATGAACCCAGTGACCCCCCCGCAATTCGCCCAAGTGCTTTCCATTTCTGTTGTTCTTCTATTTTGGCAGCAGCAAGATATCTCCATCCATGCCAGGCTCTGATCATACTTTCTGAGCCTCACCTTGTGTACCAAACATTGGTCCGGTCCAGAGAGCAGCATGAGCCAGCCCCGCCCGGCAGCTCACCCAGCCCTGCAGGAGGCAAAGCATGAAACCACTGCTGCTCACATGAAGCAAGCGCTGGAAAACTTTTATAGCTCAATATTAAACCTCTCCCCTCAATTTTTTTTTTCCCTTCTCTCGTGAAGCAGTCACATTCTTTCTTCACGTGCCCAGGCGCTCCTGCCTTTATTACAGCACTGTCGTTGCTATCTTATTTTTCTCTCTGTCTGCCTTTCTTTTGGTTTCTTTCTCCATCTTCACCCCTCACACCCACTTCACCACAACCTTCACCATTTTGCTGCCTCTCTGTCTCGCTGGCTTGCTATAACAGAATCATGAGCTTAGCGAGCCGTCAGCACTGAGATTCTCCGCAATGCAAAGCAGATGTGTGACACACACACACACACACACACACACACGTGGAAGAGCAGCCTAGAGGATTTTGGGCCAGAGGGTGGAGAGAGAAGTAAGCAGAAACAGCTCTGTTGCTAGGATATTGCAAAATAAAACAGACTCTGACTCTACAGTCTCCAGCTAGAACAGGCGGTTTGTTTCACACACACACACTACTAACTGTCACGGGTAGAAAACAATGTTTTGGAAGAGGCCTGGGAAAATGAACGGGTTGAGCCTGCAGTCTTTTATAAAAGTTGTTGTGTCAGATGTCTTGTACAATCCCAATTCCAAAAAAGTTGGGATGCTGTGTAAAAGGTAAATAAAAACAGAATGCAATGATTTGCATATATCATAAACCCATATTTTATTCATAATAGAACACTGAAAACAAATCAGTTGTTTAAGCTGAGAAAATATTAGCTAATGAATTTTGAATTTGATGATAGCAACATGTCTCAAAAAAGTTGGGCCAAGGCCATGTTTAGCACTCTGTAGAATCCCGGCTTCTTTTTACAACAGTCTAAGCATCTGGAAACTGAGGAGACAGTCCTGCATCTTGTTTGTCATATTTTTTGTTTCATGATGTGCCAATTGTTTTCAAATGGTGAAAGGCTTGCACTGCAGGCAGGCCAGTTCAGCACCTGGACTCTTCTACCATGAAGCCATGCTGTTTTAATGAGCAGGGTTCTAGCCAGTGGTTGATCACCTGGTGCTGCGCCGGGCTGTGAATTTCACCAGTTTGCTGTCAAAAATGATCACTATCACCACAATTGGCAAGTATGCACAGCTATTATATTACCACTAGGAAGCGGTCGTCTGATACCCGGGTGGGTATCTCTCCACCCCCAGTTGTCCAATCCTCAAATACTGCCAGTAAATTTTTTTAGGCTAGAACCCTGATAGATGCAGTATGTGGTTTAGCATTGTATTACTGAAATATGCAAAGCCTTCCTTTAGTGCATATGTTGCGCTAAAACCTGTATATACTTTTCAGCACTGATGCTGCCTTTCCAAATGTGTAAGCTGCCAATTCCATAGCCAGGCACCATCATACCATCAGAGATCCAAGCTGGGCCCCTGTCTTCTTTAGTCTGGAGGACACAGTGTCCATGTTTTCCAAAAAGAATTTCAAAGTTCAATTTGTCTGACCGCAGAGCAGTTTTCCCAGTTTTCCAAGAGCAGTGTGTGAGAAGTAGGAAAGCAGAGGTCAGTGGGCGTGTGTTATTCTCTGACAGCTTGTCTAGCCCATTCATTCTAGCGTTCCCTGTGTTTCCTGCAGCCGAAGGAGGTATATAGCACAAGAAAAACGTTTTACCCAGGAAGTGAGGGAATATCTGTGGGCAGAGTAAGAAGCTACTTAAATAAACCTAGCCCACAACTTCGCCCAGCAGCCTTCAGATAGTGATCAGGGACAGCACCCGGAACACAAAGACACAGAGCAAAAAACAAAAGAAAAGAAAAATACAAGCAAAACAGTGACAAAGCACAATGACCACCACACATGTAGCAGCTACATGCCAGGGTATTTGTCTTATTTCTATCTCAATAAAACACAAGTGGAGAAAGTCAAATCATGCGTTTAAAAAAAAGAAGAAAAAAAAGGCCAAAACATGAAATGAACCACAGTCTTCCAGCTGCAACTGACACTATGCCACTATCAGCCTTCATTTTGGGGGCCTTTATCTCTTGGCAGTCAATAATGGTGAGACAGAGGCAGCATATCACAAAACAGGGATGAGATGCAGTGCACGTACGGTATTCCTTTTAGAATTTTTTTCTTTGTCCTAACCTTCCTCAAACAAAACGTCTGCAGGAATGTTATTTCCCTGTTCTTCAGAACAGGTACTATCTTTTCAGAAATCTGATGGTGTAAGTACTGTGTTTCTCTTTCTCTCTCATACACAAACATGAACACACTCCACACCAAGGACATAACACTGACTTACATTCACTTCCTGGAGAGTCTAACCTTAACTGCAGCTACTGCTTGTCTAGCCACTGCCCTTATAAATATACCTACTTAAGCTATGGGGACTTGCTTTTTGTTGTCATAAGAAACAAGTGCAGCCAAATGGTGAATGTGTAAACAGAATTATGTCCCTAAAACATTGAAACAAACTGGTCCACGCACACACACACACACACACACACACACAAACAAAGCCAAGGGGAATTCCTGGGACTAATGTTTAACAGGGAGAAACTGGACTGCACCGTCAATTTTAGCTTTTTTTCTGCAGACTCTGTGGTTTACTCTAGATAGCCTGGCCAAGCTTTGCAGATAAGATGACTCTCAGCCTGCTTGTGGGAAAGATGAAAGCATTCTCTTAAAAGCTGACTTCTCTTTCTGCCAACCACCACCCCCCACACACACTCTAAGTGTGGCCTGTGTGAATGTGTGTGAAAGCGCAAGACTATGCGAGCCTCCTGTGAACTTTGGGAACATGGAGACAGAGTTTTTAAGTCATGCTATAGCACCTTTAAATTTGGATAAATGTCAGTGCAAGGTAATTAAGTATTTACAATGCACAGTGGTTGGATGTGGTTTGTACCCATCAGGCACTACAATCTCAGAGACATTTAAATGATTTAAATTCTGAGGTACAACTCCTGCTTTCAGACCAAACTATTCAGGGGACTACCTGGTACTATGAATCCAATAGGAAGTTTACCTGGGAATTTTATACCTACTAATCCTTTTTTCCTGCTTGTATTCACACTAGTAGGAACTGTGTAGTGATGTCATAGCCATCCAACCATCAGTCAGTAATGCACTGCCACCTCTTGTTCTGGTTCTATATCTAATATCTAAGTCCTGTTTTAGCATCTTCAGTTTCTCAGCATGTTGTTTCTCTGTGGTGTGGATTCCTAGATGCACTTTGAGTGCAACTGCTAGCAAAAATCTTTATTTCCCTCTGATGAATCTAAATTGTTTTATTTTTATTAAATGACATATAGACTCAGTAAAGCCAGGATTTCATATTGATGCGTTTTGTTCCATTTTTAGGGGGCATGTAAATAGCTTGTTAATTATAGTTTATTGGTGCACTGTAAGCTGCATGTGAATTTGCTTGTAACTGTAACAATTTTGACCTTGATCTTTAAGCATATATAATCTGGACATTATGTTCACTCCTTAGTAATGTGTAAACATTGTATTTGTGTGATTGTGTTATAATTAATAGGATTTCTGCTGCCCTCTTGGCCAGGTCACTCTTGAATAAGAAATTTTTGATCTCAGAGATTTTTGCATGGCTGACTATAAACCTACAGCTTTCAAAGTCCCTCTTAAGCTGGTAAAGTCCCTATTTCACTCTGAGAGCTTAAAATAAGACCCCAAGAATTATGATGGTCCCCATTAGCTGTAGTGTGGGCACAGAAAAAAACGGTGTACTACCTGAAGCAGTAACAAATAACAACCCCAAATGTTTGTTTTAAAAACAAATGCATTTTATTAATTGCTGAATATTAACTGTATTATGTTTTCTCTCATTTTACTTACAGCAGCTAAAACCTTTGCAGTGCACTATATGTCAAGTGTTCTTTACTTTCTAGTGGCAAATTGACACCCATTAAAAAAGCTTTCCATATTTGTGCCATTTTAGAGATTAAATACATAATCTGTCATACGTGATGAAAACCTGTGCGCTTAGTGGCATGAAGTGAGACATTTTCAGCCTGACTTGGCAACAGCTTCGGATTTTTACAGCTGGACATCATTATGTTTTCCATGTTTGCTCCCATAGAGACTTTTGCCAGTGACTTGTACAGGTAAGTAATTTGTATTTGCTAAATTTCTGAATCCCACAGCCTTTAAAACACATTATGTCACAGTTTAACACAACATACACTCAACAAGTGTGTTGTGAATTTATCTCTGTTTATCTCAGTGTGAGTTTTCACACATATTTATGACCAACAAGAATAAGCAGAATGAAATGTAGCGGTTAATCTGTAACTTGTCCTAACCAAGCATCACATGCATACTCTGTGCACGTGCACACGCACACTCTCATATCCACCCATGCACAAACACACCTACAATGATGAAGCCACTGAGTAACTGCAGATTACAGGGCTGTCAAGCTGGCTGCTGAAAGGAGGCAATTAGAGGAGAGGACGTCTCGCTAATGGGCTGCCTGACCCTGGACACACACTAACACACCTACACACATGCAGATACTGAATTTCTCCACTACCATCTTGCGCCAAACAAAGGCAGAGTACTGTTAAACATAAAGGCCTAGAGGACTCTACACACACAAACTCAAACCCAGAGTGCAGGATATGCAGAGACATGCACCACTCTAAGCCTTGACTAACAGGTATGAAAAAGATTCCACTGAAAAAAAACCACTAGAATGCTTCACTGTTTCCCAGGATCTCCCAGCTATTAATAAACACTGTGTCTTTTGTGTGTATGTGTGCGGGTTTGTAAGGCTATATATATACATATATTTTCTGTGTGTGTGTGTGTGTGTGTGTGTGTGTGTGTGTGCGTGCGTGCGTGCGTGTGTGTGTGTGTGCGTGCGTCTGTGTGTGTGTGTACAAATGGGCGTGTTCCCACACATTTTAGGCAAACAGAGGATTCATTGTGATACGGTTGTGTCCCTCAATGCGCAGGAATCTGGCACATTGTCTTTATCGGAAACTCAAACTATTCACAACTCTTGACTTGTTTTGATCCTTTCAGAAGATTCCATTTCCTGCGGTCGTTTGGGGAGTGACTGCAGAAAAGCCTCTGGAAGGAAAAGTCTCATTATGGCTTCAGTGTGAGTTGGAAGACTTGACTTGAAGGTCAGTGCCAGCCATGCCGCTGTAGTTTCCCTCCATGTGAGAACACTGAAAATGAAAAATAAGTGACCGTGAGAGAAAAAGAACTGGGAATGGCAAATGGAATCATTTCAAAGGGCTACACCTGTCAGTGAAATGTAATTGTTGGAATGATTTGATAATGCTTTTATATATATATATTGATTGATTTATTCTTTCCCCTCTGAAATGTCAGGACACAGTAGTGTTAATAAAGTCTAAATCAACTGTTTGGGGTTTTTCCTGAGCCTTCATCTGCTTCCTTTTCCACTTCTGTTCTAATCCCTGGCCTCGCCCTGTTTGTTGGTCCAACTTCAGTTTTCCACTGCTATGCATCCAGAGTTGTGGAGTTGGGCCCTCACATCACCTTAGGTTAAGACTGAAAGCCTCACACACTTGTGTCTTTCTACTGGTTTTACTAGTCTGCTTGTGCATCCATACAGCACATGTGTCTGTATGTCAGTTAGTAAGGATATTTGTGTGCTTTTGAATGTGAGGTAATGTCTGAAGGAACCACTCTGCCCACTGCCAGAGTGCCACTGCTCCAGAAACACAAGCAATATGACATCAACTGATGCAAATTTCATGCACAGTGTGAATCAAGGAACTGGAGCATAGCAAGGAAAACAGAGTGTGTGGGTCTGAAGGAGCGAGAAAAGTCCAGAGCTACATTGCTGTACATTTGCCAAAAGTATATCAAAACATATCTTGTGCACACATTTTCATTTCATTTTTCTGTACATCTCCTTATTCAGTAATATCGCAGGCTAGGCTGAAGATTGTGTCATATTATTTATTGCCAAGATATGAGAGTAGTAGGAGTCTCATCCATTTTCTTGACCTTTTATCAAATTCAGGGTTGTGAGGGGGCTGGAGCTTATCACCCGCTGACAGTGAGTGAAATGCAGGGTACACACTAAACAGTTTGCCGGTCCATCGCTGGGCTAGGATAGAGAGACAGAAAATCATTCGCACTCACATTGACGCCTATGGCCTATTTAAAACCACCAATTAGTCTAACACGCATGTCTTTGCACTGTGGAAAGAAGCCAGAGTATCCAGAGTGGACCTGTGTAAATGCAATGCCTCAGTCTGCCAGCAGATTTGAACCCTGTGTTGCAAACCACTGCACTACTGCATTAATGTGAATGCTGCAAAATTCTACTGTGAGTACACCTATTGTGCTCAATTCCAGCTTATTCTTGCACTCTTCTAAGGTAGAGTAGCTGTACTACTACTAGAGTAGCTCTTTGCATGAGACAGAGTTTCAAAATTAACTTATATTCAGCTTTGGTGCAGCTGCATATTTTATTCACTGCGTGAAACAAGCCATTTTACTCCCCTTAGTATGCTCTTTAATCCAACTATCTTCTGATGGGCCACCCCTTGCAAACAACCACATCAGGTGGATGTGGCTGCTGCGCACATCATCACAACTGTTAAAATGCACACATATCATGTTTCCACACAAAAACACGCATGCTGTCTGTTGTGGATGAACACGTTCAGTGAAGGGGATTCTCTGAGCCAGCTCTCTGACAGGTCAGATTGCTCTTTTTAGCTCAGATGAAAATTTCTTCTTCTTTTTTTTGGATGAATAATGTTCTTCATACATACATGTACAATGTATGTATGCAGATAAATGCTAGTTTTGTGTCAGGAAGAAAGAACAAGAGACAGAGAAGAGAGAACGAAGGAGAGGTTATTTGCGCATGACAGAGGGTAGGCTGTATCTGTAGCGTGTGACACACAGTGCTCTCTCTGCAGCAGCTAGGCCTCAGTTTGGGGATGTGCGCCAAGGGACAGAATAGCTTGTCTGTTTCCTGCCTCTTACTGAACGTTGATTGACAGCAGGGCTCCTTTGTGTCTATGTTTGTCACTTATGACACTCTGTGTGTTTGTGTGTATCAAACCGACAGGCTGGGAGAAACATGACACACATCGTGTGAAGGCAAGTGCAAGGAAGTTGGGTTCTCCACAGAGATAAGGCACCCTTTCGTCACATTGTCACCTATCCAGCTGCATATTTATGTGCTCATTTTGTTCACAATATCACACTTATGTAACTAAACTCATGTGCACAAGCCCACAGTTCACACGCATGTTCACATACCAGTCAGCCTCCCATTTAAATAAACAATTTCTCCACAGAACATGCTGCAGTTTGTTTACTCAGTGTCAAATTACACAGATGAACACACGCGCACACACATGCACAATCACTCATCTGGGTCTAGGCTGCCATTTCTCTCGAGTGTCACATTCTGAAGAGCAGAAAGAGAGGGTTCACCTCTGACCTCCCTGCAGTCCTTCGAGGTTGTGAAGACTGCAGACGCATGTATATCTGAGATTTCAGCATTCTGAAAGAGGAAAGACAGAGATCGATGTAGGCAGGCTTAAGGGTGTGACTGTGGAGGTCAGACCATCTGCAGAGGCGACAAAGCACAGAGATTTAAAAAAGATATTTGCATACAGTAAAAAGAAAAATGTACAGAGTAAAGCATGTTGCTGAAAAAAAGCAGAAGTTAAAACTGGTGTGATAGGACCCTGTTTACCACATGATTTGTAATGCAGAAGAGTACTCTGTTATAGTATTTCCATACATTTTGTACTTTCTGAGCTTACAAAAGACTCCTAATCACTAAAAATGACTGAACGAATATGCACTGGCTGACCCATAACTAGAGTTGTTAAGAATTGCTTCAACAATAAATCAACCCCCATGGACTCTCATGTTAAAACACTCAACTTCACAGCCTACAAAACCTGTTCACTGCCTGATATAAAAACAGGTTTGGCATCTATGACCCCCCCCCCCTTGCTTCATGACAACTGTAAAGCAGGTGATATTTTTAATGGAATTGTCTAACAAATAATGTGGCCTGTTGTAAAGTGACACCTATCCAAGAAGTTCTGCTTCAGTTTTGGTGAGTGAAGTTTTAGTATTTGATTTGTTTATTTACGTAGCACTAATTAGCAGGGATCTGTTTGTGCACTGCACCCATGCAGACTATGGATTCAGCTGCTCAAGTTGGGCAGCGTTGGCTGAATGCTCAGTACTCCATCCTCTCATCCAAACGTGTCTCCAGCCAAAACACTGATGTTGAAAATTCAGTTTCTGAACTTAAGAAACAAATTTGTGATGTGCTTACATATTGTTCTTCATTCCCCCATCATCACACAAAATCCACCATGCAAGGCAATGGGATTAAACCACAAGTCCTGTTATTAGTGGATAACCCACTCTGCCGGTGCAGCAATGACCACCAAATGAAAGCTACAACGCATCTGTAAAACTGAAACTAGAGCTAACATTCAGGCTGATTCAAGCTTCTAGTATTCTACAACATTCCTGTGGTATTTTTTTTTACTGCTATTCTCAGGGCTATCATAAAAACTCACCAGCATCCAGTGGACAATTTTATCTTGATACACATCTAATTGTGTAAGAGGGATTAATGGGCACATGAGTTTATCTTTTAAGACCAATTTGCATAAACAAACTAGATGAATAGAAATAAAAACATATTTAGAGAAGATACATCTCTTTTGATATTAGTTCATTCTTATTGTTTATGCACTTTGTGACATTGTTTGTGAGGAGCAAATGCATGGGTAAAAGCGGTTAAAAAGTATCAAAAACAATATACGAAGAAGACATAAGTTTGTTGAGGGCTGTGTGTGGTTTCTGTGCTGTTCATTAACAAGACTGGGTGAAGAAGAGATGCGAGGAGAGAAAAGAAACGAAGCAAGGAAGCATGAACTATAAACAACAGAAACTGGACACATCATCAAGAGTAACTGATAGTCACCCCCACCCTCCCAGCAGCCCCGCCTGTTCCCTGCAGCGAGCCCCCAGAAATTCACTGGAGGGCTAAAGAGGAATCCCCCACAGCCCCACGACAGACTGACTGACTCTGCATGGTCTACATCACACATACACACACACACTGAATCACTCGTATACACACACAGACATGCATATACACACATGAATTCACACACAAGCTTACAGACAGTACAGAAATAGCCCTGGTCTGGGGTATTACCATACACACTATCTCCCCCCAAACATCTCCTCATCCACTTGTGTCACTTTGTAGGGCTATATGTCTTTACCACCTGCAGTCATCATTGGGAAATAGGTGGTAAACGTATATACACACATATATACCCAGTCATATTTAACTGTTTTCACTCTCCACTCTTTTTCCTGTCACTTATCTCACCTACTTTTTTTTGTTTGTTTGCCTGTGTTTCTGTTTTCATTTCTCTTTCACTTTCAGTCAGAAACACGCATATGTTAACACGCAAATCTACACAGTTATGTATTTTTGTGCTTCCTGAAAGCCTTGTTCATACATAAGTTTTCATTTGCCCAGCTCTCTCACATTTCATAGTGATACTAAGTGATGCATAGCTGTAAGACTGACAGAAAGTACAGATCATAGGAAAGGTCAGGAGTTCCTCAGCCTCTAGTTCCTGACATTGCAACACCTCCCACAGCAGCGCCAGTGTGCTTTGGTTTGCCTCAGTGTTCAGTGAAGTGCATGCCGCATCTACTGGGGGGCTTTCTTTCACCTTTCCCCTCAAAATTTGCATGGCACTTACAACCAGGGTTTTCCCTCAAACAGAGAACACCACATAAAGTGACACATGAGGGAATTGTATGTATATTGCAATATGTAGTGTCAGTTACTGTATATAGACAATGCTGTATTTGAAAATTAAAGCTCACTCGCAAAGCCCGAAACTGAAGAAACAAGTTTAAATTGCCAAAAGGTATGACATAACTGAGAATCCTCACGGATGCTGAAGTTATTTGGGGAGAACACCTACAGAAAATTTCTGAGTATGTTTCCTGGTTTAGGAATCAAAACTTCATTAGAATACAGATTATAGGAAGCTGCCCAAATTAAAAAGGATTGTTTTCGGTCGGTTGATTCTGTGTGCAATCAGGCCAATCTCAATCCCTCTAACTCACAATATAGTAATTATAGTGCCTTTAACTGAGTGGTATAGAGTTTGAGATGAGTTATTTAAAAACCTTTTCGATGTGGTCTGTGAGCAGATAATCTGCAGATGTACCAGTCTCCTTGGATTTGAATATTTGCTTAAATAGATTATCTTGTGCCACTTTTTCTCTTTGATTTATCAAGGCAAGTCATTTCTTGCCTCCAAAAAGGGCTGAAGCATCTTCATCGGTGACATTCAGATGATTCAGTGGTTTCAAGCGGTAGAGGTACTCAAGCGTTGAAGAGCTTTGCGTAAAGTTGTGTTATGTCAACACTGTTATGTTTAGCCGCTATTTGATGGCGCTAACAAAACAGCCAGATGGCATCATCAGGCCATAGGTTTTGAATTTAAAGGACTAATCAGGGTTTAAACCAGTATTTTGTAAGTTTGCTTTGCATAAAGATTTTAACCTGGCTCATTGAATATATAACCTTGTGTAAAATGACACAGTTTGCCATTTTATAGAGGGGCTATGTGCTGTACGAATTCTTGGCAGGAAATGAAACATACTTAAGTAGTAATGACACTTTTGAAAGAGCTAGGCAGGCTGTTTCCCTGCATTTCCAGTTCTTAACTTTGGAAAGAGCCAGAATAGCTTTTCACCTCAGTTTTTAGTCTTAATGCTAAGCTATACTAGAAGTACTAAAAATCAAGAAGAACTAGGTTATGATGTGGGTGGATGGATGGATGCTGTTTCCAGTGCTCAATAGGCCTGTACTGGATCACATACAAACAACTTAAAAGAAATGAGTGGTGTTTCCACTTCAGGCTGACGTTCAGTTCAGCACGAGGCTGTGGGCAGATTTGCTTTGTCATGATGGCTGCCCAAGACACACGATCCCCTCCGCAGCACACACTCTGCTGGTTTCTGTATCAGGTCAAGCTTGTTGTCAAGTATGCCATCTATTTCCAGTTTGCCGACCATGACAGCTAGTTCTAAACCAGGGTTATGTGATTTGGGCTGCCCAAGCTGATGAGGAGGAGGATGAGGAAGATGAGTGTGGGGTTTCCTGGGAAGCTCCCAGCCAGACCATCTGCTGCCATCAGTCTATCACCCTCCCACCACTTGCCTCCCACTCTCCCATCATACTGCTTTTTACCCTACTTCTCTGTCAGTGTCTTAGAGATGGCTCTTTGTGGCAAGCAGCAGCGCTCCACTGAATAATTCAAAGAGCCGGCACGAACAGACAGTGAATTAAGTCCCTGTAGAAGAGGAGGCAAAGCGATGAAACAGCAGGAGTACAGAGGGGATTTTATCCCATTAGAAATGAGGAGGTGAGGGGAAATTTGATGTGAGGAGAAGCGGGGGCACGTGGGTGTGGTGGGCATATTAAATTAGGGAGGCAGTTGCAGTCAAAAGTGAAAGAAAAAAGAAAGGTGAGGAGAAAGCAAGTGAGCAAATGAATGGGCACATGTCAGGTGACTGTGGGGAGATCCCTGAACAGAGCTGGTCACCTGACTGACTGGAAATGCAACCTGCTGCCTGAGAGCGATTCCCAGAAGTTAAGCCACAGCAAGTGACGTCCTTGTCATTAGCACAGACTGCAGTAAAGCAGCAGTGCTGTCAGTGACGGGACATTAATGCATGGTATAGGGTTTTGTTTTGTTTTTAATATACAGAAATATTTAGATATATAACATCAAAATAAAGCTTGTGTATTGTTCAGTTGACCGTGGCAGTAGAAAAAAAGGACAAGGTGCCCCTCAGATGTCTGTTTTTGTTGAGGTGCTGGCAGCTGTGATGAAAAGAGGAATTTTGTCGAAACAAAGCTGCGTATTCGTTTTGTGGTTTAAGCTGTTCTCACACATTTGTTAGTTTCACATTTAAATTATAAAATCACTATTGAACAAAACTGACTTTTTTTAAAAAACACACACACAAATTTGATGAATTACTTAAAATGCAGTTGCTTTGTCATGTCATATTTCCTCTGAAGTACAACGATGAGTAAGACATTAGTAATAGGGGTCCGAAAGAGGTATAGATGATAACTTTTGCTTCTCGGGAAGGAACATGTAGCATGTTCTGCCCCAACTTTTGCTCATACCCGATTCACGCCATAGTTGAGCGGCATTTAATTCTCTGTGCATTCTGAGAGTGTGACTAAATAAGCGCATTTTAACCATAACTGCATAGTTCGTTGATGGACTTTATGGCCCGTCTCGGTGGCCAGTGCCTGCAGGCATTGTAGCGCTAGATGAAAAATGTACTCGCTGTGAAAAGATGTTAAATACTTTCCATGCGTGCATACTGGTTTGTATACCCTGGAGGATGCCTGCACACTAGTTTATATGTCCCTGATGGGAATCTAGTGTTTGCTTTAGTTCCGGGTGGTTTGAATTCTGGGTCTGCGGGTTGGTGCTTTCATGCCAGTAGCACCAGAAACAGGACGAGGCAGAATTTCTTTGTTTTTAAAAGGAAGCTCTGTAGCTGTTGTTGCTCATCTCCATCATGTTTCTGTAAAGGAAGGAGATGAAAAAGTAATCACTGGTTCTAGGTAAATGTAGGTGAGATAAATATTCTTAGAAGTTTACTGAAATACACGTAACCGATCTAGTTTCAGTGCACCCACACCTGTTTCAGAGCATCACTGCGAAACACAGTTTTGTTATGAACTAATGTAGGACGACATCAGTGGAATAATAATAATAAACAGTGCTCTTGAGACAATAAATCAGACATCTCTCATTTTTTTTTCAGTATTGTATGTGCTTTACTCTGCCTCAGCCTCCACCTTGACTCAGCTCTCTCCCTCTTTCTTCCTCTGTAACATAACTGAAGTGAGTCTCTGCTCTCCTATGTAACCCAATGCTCGTCTCCCACAGCCCTGAAGTGTCATTTGGGCCACAGCTTAAGTACTTTGTGTGCTCTGTGCTGCGCTCTAACTCTTACAGATCAGCAGAAGCCCAGATTAGACAAATGAATAATTCAGCTGATTGCTTTAAATGCAGTTTGTGGTATAAGACAGTATTAAATCCCATTAGACTTCTGACCCTGTTTATTCCACTGTTGTGACCCAACAAGCTGGATTGGATCAAAGCAAGTGCCACTCTAAAATATCATCCTTTATCTCTGTAGAAGTTTGGTTGTGTGGTTTTATGCCAGTAATATTGGTATTTTATGATAAAATAGTGAAAATTGGTCTAAAGTTTGTTAAAGAATGAGGGAAACTGCAGCAAACATTCTCAGATGTTACAACCTTCTGACCTTCTATCTGAGCTATGCAACATCCTTTTCCTTTTTCCTTCTTCTTCCTCCTTTGAGTGCTCCACAGCAAGTCATCTGCCACCATCTCACCCAATGCCTTGCATCCCTTTCTGTCATCATAACAATCTGCACACTCTCTCTCACTACATCCATAAACCTTCTCTGTGGCGTTACAGTTAAAACAGGATGAGGTTGATGCTATCACTAGTTAGTGATCGTTAATAAATTATGATGTTTAGTGAAGTTACATTTTAGTGTTGATGCTCTCCAAGCAGATAAGCTCAATAAAAATATTTTTGCTCTTTGTTTGTTTTTGCTATCTGTCTCTTTGTATCTGGGTGAGATTAAACTGATGATCTCATACTGTGGGTGATACAGCGTTACCGCAGGTGAGTCATCAGGCGATGCCGTGGGCCCCTTACTGGAACTAAGACATGTTCAGATGATCTTCTCTGCAGCATTTATCAACTGTTAATGCTGCATCATCTCTCTGTCCTCCCTCCCTCTGCCTCCACCTCATCACACAGCACATCTCACATTCCTCCAATCATTATACTCTTTTCTGGCTTTGCTGTCCTTCACTCGCATCTCTTTTCAGTCCCATTGTTGTTTCTTAGCTGTCTTAGCTAATTATAGGCCAATCTCTTTTATCTCAAAAAATCTTGAAAGAGTAGTTGTAAAACAGCTAACTGAATTTCAGTCAGGTTTCAGAATTCATCACAGTACAGCATTAGTGAAGGTTACAAATGGTCTTCTCATGGCCTATGACAGTCGACTCATCTCTGTACTTGTCCTGTTGGATCTGCTGATCATTTTAACCTATCAGAGATTAACACATGTCGTATATATTAAAGTAACTGCACTGTTGCTTTAATACAGTGGTTTGAATCTTACTTTTCTAATAGACTGCAATTTGTTCATGTAAATGGGGAGTCTTCTTCACACACTAAGGTTAATTATGGAGTTCCACAGGGTTCTGTGCTAGAACCAATTTTATTTACACCATGCATGCTTCCCTTAGGCGGTATTATTAGCATTGCATACATTTTCATTTTCTCTATCCATGAAGCCAGATGACACACATCTATTATTTAAAACTACAGGAATGTCTTAAAGACATAAAGGCCTGGATGACCTCTAATCTCCTACATCTAAATTCAGATAAAACTGAAGTTTTTGTATTCAGCCCTACAAACTTTAGAAACATGGCATCTGACTAGATACTTGCTCTTCATAGCATTACCTTGTCCTCCAGTAACACTGTGAGAAATCTTCATGTAATTTTTAACCAGGATGTGCCATTCAGTGAACATATTAAACAAATATGCAGGACTGCTTCTTTGAATTTGTGCAATATTTCTAAAATTAGAAACATCCTTTCTCAGAATGATGTTGAGAAGCTGATTCATGCATTTATTACTTCTAGGCTGGACTATTGTAATTCATTATTATCAGGCTGTCCTAAAAGCTCCCTAAAAAGCCTTCAGTTGATCCAAAATGCTGCAGCTAGAGTACTGACAGGGACTAGAAAGAGAGAGCACATTTCTCCTATACTGACTTCTCTTCATTGGCTCCAGAATAGAATATAAATTCTTCTTCTGACATACAAGGTCTTGAATATTCAGTCCCAATCTTATCTTAAAGACCTCATAGTACAATACCACCGCAATTGCTCCCAGCTTTCAGGCCCCTCTTCTGTGGAACCGGCTCCCAGATTGGTTTCAGGAGACAGACACCCTCTCTATTTTTAAGAGGTAAAACTTTCCTTTTTGATAAGGCTTATAATTAGGGCTGGATCAGGTGACCCTGAACCGCCCCTTAGTTACGCTGCTATAGGCCTCGGCTGCTGAGTGTTTATTTTCATTTTCTCCTATTTCTCTCTGTTTATACCCCACTCTGCATTTAATTATGAGGAATTATTAATCTCTGTCTCACTGTTAGTTGTGATTTGGTGCTACATGAATAAAATTGAATTGAATTGAATTGAATTGAATCGAATCGAATCGAATTGATGTAGTAATACCAAGTGACAGCAACATTAGGAAGAAGGAAGGCAAGAAGCTCAAGAACTACTAAGAGGTGAGAGAAGAGACAGAAAATATGTTTAAAGTGAAGACAACAGTGGTAATCCGAACACTCGGGCCAGTGACCCCCAAACTGGAATAATGGCTCCAGCAGATTCCAGGAACGATTTTTAAGATCTCCATCCAGAAGAGTGCATTCCTGGGAACAGCTGAGGTTCTGCACAGGGCCTTCAAGCTCCCAGGCCTTTGGTAAAGGACCTGAGCTTGAAGGACAAACAAAGACCACCTTAACTGGTGAACTTTAACATTTTTGTGTAACCAGAATAGCGATTTCCCTACATTTCCAGCCATTATGCTACTCTAATTGAACCAGCTGTTGGCAATACCTTCATATTTACCAAGCAGGCATCACATTTCAGTTAGAAATAATTAGACACAAATGTCAAGCTATTCCCATTGCACTAAAAGCCAATAAATAAATCAGTTTTTCCCCCAAAAAAAATCTTTATGTAAAGCCAACTCCTCCATCATCAGTTCATTTCTCCTTTCTTTGTCCTTTGCCTCTTTTCATCTGGCTCTATGTCACCCTGCCTTCTATTTGCATTTCCACTGCTGCTTGTGTTTTATGCCCTCCATCACAGAGCAGTAAACACAAGAGCCACAGAGACGGCTGGTTTGTTTTTTTAATTAGGTAAATGGGCATGGTCTGTGGGACCAGACAGAGAAATCACTCTTTGGACTCCAGAACTGTCATAACGATTTCTTAAATTAATGAGCTTCAACTCAATGTTATTAAAATCTTGCTGTGCAGTGGATTATGCATACAAACCAACTGCTTTATTGCTTTTCTTTCTCAGCCTCCTTCAAGGTGAATGCTCTGGTTTCCAAGGATCGAAGAATGTTGATGTCAAAGGGAGAATTCAACCACACAGTGGGTGACCTCAAACCTCATTCCTGACAGGTTGCAGTCTTGTTCTTCCACACACCATACCTGCCTGGGTTCAGCTAGTGCAGAGGTGGCCCTTCCCATCTTTCCAGGGAGGATCACTTCAGACACAACAACAAACATGCACTCAGACAGCGCAGTATTAACTGTTGTTATTATTGGAGATAATTATGTTGGGTAATTATATCTATTAGGTCTGCAGTGTCTTTTTTAGCCACTCCAGTGTCAATATTTTTTCAATTTAAGTCTTGAGTGCGCAGAAGCCCCATGGGGAAATACTGAGGGGTGGTTGTAGAGGGGGATTGACAGGACCACAAAATGAATGAGATGCATGCACTTTTTTTAAAAACAGTTTTCATGATACATATTCAATAACACAAGCAAACAAGAAAAAGCTAATTACAAATTTGTTTAAAAAAAATGACTAATGACAATAACAAATTTTTACAAATGTGAAAACAACTGTTATTAAGTTTAGTCCAGTATAAGCATCATATAGATATGTTTTATATCAACCTATTGGTTTTTAACTATGGTAGGTTAGTAGAAAATCAGGTCTATGTCAACAGTCCTTGTTTTCCTGTCGTACATGAGTATTTCTGACTTTTGAGAGGCTGTTTCCCTCACAGAGGGCTTTTGTGTGCTGCAGGTGTTGAGGTATATGAGGCTGTGCTGAGGAGTGTTTTATTCCTATGGGCCCCATGAGACCCCAATGCCTGCTCCAAGAGAAAGACCAGAAGCTGTTTCAACTTCCTCTACTGTGTTTTTGCATGGTATACAACTTCAAACACTGCACGTCAAAGCACACTCGTACATACACAACACATGAATACGGTATGTTTTTATTACACAAAATACCCACAAAATTAAAGCCTTTTTTGGTAGGGTTGGCAAAGACATGACTATGCATTATTTTAGCAGATTGTGGAGAGACAGAAAGCCTCGAACAGCAGGTTTTTTTAAAAACAGAGCTTTTTGAATCATTCAAATATTCTGTGTTTTTTCATAATGGGAGAAGTGTTAAGATTGGCTACTAAATTTGCAACTCTGTAAATTCTGCTTCATTATTTTATTTTTACATGTTCTGTGGTTGCTAAATTCATAAGCGTGCTTCCTTTTAAATATAATGTAGTGCATGTAAAATTTCAGTCTTGATATTAATAACTACTGTTGTAAAAGCTTCATTAAACCCATGAGAGTGTGCCCCATCACAAAATCAGATGTGTAACTGTTTTTAAATTTGAGCAGCAACTTTAAAGCTAAACTTTTCTTTATTGGTGTTTATTGTATTAAATGGATACCCGAGTTATCCTACAACCCATTTCTTTACATTCAACATAAAGCACATTAAGAATGCAATTATTAGAAGATAAAACTCACAAAGAACAATTTGTGCTAAATATAATAGAGAAAATATGAGTCCAGCTTTAACTCATGATATGTGGTGATATACGTTACACTGTTTAATATTAGACTGTAGCAGTACACGGAGAGCAGTAAACTGGTACTGTAGAGCAGGAGAGCAGCGAGCTCCCAGAATGGATTTTGTTAGCGTCTCTAAAGCCCCTGGAGCCACAACACTGACCTTTCCTGTTATGGAAATGTACCGTTGGCTGTTCTAGGCCCACAGCCACACGCTGCCTGTTTGAATGGTCACACAGGCCCCCTTCTGCTGTCTGCCTCTTTCCTGAGGACTGCTTTTACTGTTTGTGCTGCTCTGTGAGCGCAAGTTCATAGAGCATTGTTCAGCATAATGGGCACAACTTGTTCCTTTTTCATGTTATTCTGTCTTTATTTTGGCAGCCTTCGACTCCACTGTGTGGCACAATTGTGTGGAATTTTACTTTGAACAACCCAATAAATAAAGACTGCTTCTATTTCCGTGTGTGTTGGATCTAAACCAGTTGATACGTGACTCAAAACCAAAAAGAGTCCATATTGAGTGCTTAATGTTCATGTTGCAATTAACTACAAGTCGCTTGCAGTCACAGAGCCTCCCGCCCTCCGCCCAGTCGCTACGAATATGGGTTAAACTGGGGCAAATGAAGTGACATGTTTTCCTTTGCAGTAAAAACATAGCTGTGTTAATACTTGCATACAGCAGAGATGCAGCGCTATGCTCTGCCCACCATTATCTGAACTTTCCACATGTGATATGATTACAAAGCAATTTGCTCCTTGACAGTCTGACCCAAGAAAAACACCTTCTTTATTAAAGGAAAACAAATTACCCAATGTAGCCCCAAAGATGCAGAACTGAATGGTTTAACAGCCTTTAGTACATCACATGGATGGATTTATAAAAGCAAATGGTAGTTTTGGGAGTAAATTAGAGCACCCTGAACATGATCCATACTGTGATGTATCGTAGCAGGGCACCAAAAAGCTGCAGCATATCTACAAAGCCAGTGGAAGCGAGCTAATATTTTTAGATTGTATGGGGCTGTGTACTTCACATCATTTAAAAATGAAACAAATTGCACTTCATGGAATTATACAAAGTTGGATTACATACAAAACAAGCTACCTTGTAAAATAAATGCTCCTTGATTGATGTGGCTTAAATTAGAGAGATCTGCAGCAGTCTTTCCAACACATTCTGTATAAATGGGATTTTAAAGACAACGCTTTTGGCTAGAGCGCTTTAACCACAAGAAAGCTTCCTCAAGCAATGAGGATTAAACAGTGCGATATAAACAATGATCAGCCTTTCTGTGATGGTAAAAATAGATTTACTGAACATCTTGCCAGCAAGAATTTGTGGTAAATTGGACTTGATCTATCCTGGAAATCCCATGCAGCTCTGTTTAGGCTTGTGGCGTGTACCATTGTGAAGGTGTGTGTGTGTGTTTTTTTTTCTCCCAGCAAGCCCCCAGAGAATGGTGACCACCTTGCCAGCACTGGTGGGACGTTAGAGCAGCAGAGTGTGGACTCGTTAGCTTGAAGCCTAGATTGTTTCTGATTTTTCAGAGAAAGTGAGCATGGGTTGGTAAGTGCTAAGTTTCTGAGATGCCCTTTCAGTTTTGGTTTTTATAGCTCTGGCTGTTGCTAATGCACAATGAGGCCTTTTCAAAATATTGTTAGGCTAGCTCAGCTGGAGACATTTCACTTCAAAATTGGTTTCAGCTCTGGGCTTCAGCAGAAATTTGTGGTACGCTGTACATTTTTTATGGTTGCAATTTTCAGATCACAGTTTCCCCAGGTGTTTGCAGATGAGTCCTTATGTGACAAAACTCTTTCATGCATGACAGTGATCTTCTGCAGAAACTCAAGAAGCCTCAGTGTTATCTCCCCTCTCCACACAATTTCTCTGTGTTAAACAGGGTTACCCCCTTCTATCTTTATCTCCTAAAGACGGTAAGCTCTGTAAATGGAAGGAAGAGCAGTGGCTCCAGTTCTAGATACAGTGTTTTCCTGTTCTTCTGTGTAGTGCAATGGACTGTTTTCTCACTTCCATATGCAAAATCATTCTTCTGCTTTTGTATGCTTGAGAGGATATTTGCTTTCTGCCTGCCTTCACTCAGTGTTGAGGTTTCTCCTTCATTCACGCTCTATTCCTCTAACCACAGATGTCCCATTTGACTGTGTTGCATTTTCTTTTTGCGCATGTGTAGGATGCAAGAGCATGATGATCACCAGAAGTTGCAGTGTAGACGTCTGAGAACTGAGACAATATTTTTGAAATACTAAGACCTTTAAATTAAAAGTGCCAAAGGTTTTGCCATTATCATGTTCTTTAGATCAGAGAAGAATCAGTCACTGATGGCCAGCTCTGTCCCCAAAAATTAGGTTTACATACAACTAACATACAACTTTATGCACAACTAATTTGCAAAAAACTGTAAAAGAATTATTAGGCAAGCTGCAAAAATGTTGATACTTAAAATAGTTTCACGTAGGTATTTATTTATTCAGGTCTGATGTTTAACTTTGTGGTATGGTTTTTTCAGTTTTGTAAACCAAGCCACACATTGAACTCCCCCCCACCACACCTACCACACCCACCACAACCTCAAAATCCCACCACTGACAGCATAAGCTCTGAATATAATCCAGTCAACAAATGATTATCCATCCATTCTCTTCCACTTATCCTCAGGGGCTGGAGCCTATCCCAGCTGCCATGGGGCGAAAGGCAGGGTACACCCTGTACAGGTCGCCAGCCTGTCGAAGGGCCAGACAACCATTTACACTCAAATTCACACCTATGGGCACCTTAGAATCAGCAATTAACCTAACCCCTAAATGCATGTCTTTGGACTATGGGACAAAAAAGGAGTAGTCGGATAAAACCCACGCAGACACGGGGAGAACGTGCAAACCTTGCAAGCCTTGTGAGGCAACAGTGCTAACCACCACACCACCGTGCTGCCCCAACAAATAACAACAAACTAGTTAAATAAATAAAATAAATAAATAAACAAGAATGCATTAGTGCAAGGTAATGAAATCATAATGTATAAATATCATTTTTAGATGAGAACAAACCAAAAATATTTTTATCCTTGCGTGCTGTTTTTCTGTTCATGGCGCGCTTGCTCCCTTTTTCTATCTATAAGCTTTCTTTGTGCTTCATGCAGCCTAAAATGAGTGAAGATAATGATCAAAAGGTGTTTTTTTGAGTAATTACACTTTAATGCACTAATCTGCTCATATGAGTGCCTGCAACCATGCTACTGGCACAGTGGGGCTGTATTTCTGCACAGTAGCGGTTTAAGCTAAAAGCTCAGATGACAATGTTTATCAGGCATGAAGTTTACAATGTTGATCATCTTAGGTAAGTCTCACCACAATAAGATTTACTAATTAGCAATGCTCGCAAGGTATAACTGACGCTAGTACAAATGACATTAGCTTTGCAAGTAACTTTGAGTTGGTTCTGGCCCCTAAAGTGATCACCAAAAGTAATTTATGACCCTAAAAAAAATTAATTAATTTAATTTTTCAGTCTGGTGAAGCTGAAACCAGCATGACCAAAGCATGGCTAAAAGTAAGGCAATTATTTCTTTATTTTCTTTAACGGTGCTCAGCAGCATAGTTGTAAAAGTAAGACAAACTTCTGACTCACTGCTTTTAAATGACAGACTCAGCCAAATATAGCACACATCTGTTGCCAGCGGTCACATCTTAATGTTCGTTAAGAATATCAGCCACATTGGTGTTGGACACAATTCATTTATGAGTTGAATTTAGCGAGGGCTCAGGATTATTTGAAAAATGACCCGTTGCATTCTCTGGCAACAAAATACTCAGCTGACTTGGCTATACAAGGATTTCAAGCAAATGATACTTTGTTTTTCCTGTATTTATTACGACCACAGTGACAACTCCAGCTCCTCGAAAGACAGATTCCTGCTTACCGTTGGCCTGGAGTTGTCACTGTGGTCGTAATAAATACTGGAAAAACAAAGTATCATTTGCTTGAAATCCTTGTATAGCC
>VUQK01035767.1:5100-20459 GCA_015106715.1 Bujurquina vittata | reverse complement strand
TGCAGGAGAGCATGCTGGGTAGTGTTGAGGAGGTCAACGTTAACAGTGATGAAGATCGGACTCAACTTATCCCGAATTTCTTCTTCAGACTACACACACATACACACACACACACACACACACACACACACACACTCATGTGGCTTTGTTCACCTGTCTTTCATCTTCATATTTTTAATTCTGTTACTCACTCTCAGGTAAGCGGTGTAATTGATGCAGGCCACGCCCACCTCCCTCTCAACTGTTAGCGCCGTCAGCTTTTGTGGCTGATTGGTCAAAAGCAGCTGAGTCCGTCGGACTTGCTTCCATCTGTCCAGCTGTAGCTCCACCCTCATACCTTTGTCAGCCAATCAGCAGAGAGAAAGTGAGAATTTAGATCACCAACAGTAAAGTTTCAGCTAAGCAAGGAACTGTTCACCTGAGGATTTTACCCGTCTTCTCAGGAATTCTGTGACCAGACAGGTGGACACACATCTGGATGACGAAACTGAGAAGAAACAAAACATCTGGACCAAACCATTTATGTGAACTTTACGTTTCTTTGAATTTTTCTGTCTGCGACGTCAAATTATATTCAACAATATGCAGATGACAAACTCTTCATCCATACTTCATACTGATGCCCCAAACTCTCCAAACATAGTTGGAACCTCTAATTAGTCTGTAACACACCTGTGGAGCTCCTGAACCGTAAGACCTTAACAAAGACAATGGAGCCCAAGGAGTAAAATCCCCATTTCAAGGCTCCTGGAGGAATTAGTGTGTAGTCGGAAGGCCAGTTCAAACCAACTCATCACACTTCAGCAGGTAAAGAACCAACATTTAAATCTGTAACCCTGCAGAGCCTCCTCACACTGTCAAAGAATCCCTGGAACCTCGTATTTTTTATGTTTTTAGACAATATAGCTCAATTACAAGTTTTGGTTTTAATTTTGTTTATATCTAAATTTATCGAAGGACAGTTTAATCGTTACCAGGAGACAGGTCTTTCTTCTCGATGACACAGTTTGATGTCTGGATTCAGGAAGTCTGGCATTAGAGAGAGAAAGACTCTGGACCGGATCACAGTCTGAGACCTGAACACACACACACACACACGCACGCACACACACACACACACACACAAGGGTTAGTGGCACATTTTTGCTTTTTGTCTGATTAGCATTCAAAAATGAGTCAAATGAAAGCTAAACCGTCTTGTCTGACTGCACAAACACTTCTGTGTGCTTTTTTGTGTGTAATGTCTTTGCTTATATCAGTAAACAGAGGGCAGTCAGAATGATTTATGAAGGGCTTATATATAAAATGAAGAAATAACCTGTTTTTCAACAATCTTCACGAGTCTGTGTTATTGTACCTAAATTATAATCAATCCAGTGCTTTTAAAAATATCTTTATAGAACTGTCATTTTTTATGATATCTGCAGCCTTCTGAGACAGATTTCTGTTTAAAAAGACATTTTTAATGTCAATGACAGTTTTTACCTTGATAAAAAACAAATATATAAAAGTCAATTTGCCAAAAACTGAGTGCAGCTTCTACCCTGTGACAGAAATGCTGTTTCTGCAGCTCTGCTTCGCTCCACCTGGTGGGGCCGCACCGTCACTCCAGATGTTTCTTCATTTGACATACAGTAGTGTTTTTGAAGCTAGTTAGCATTTTGTCACCAGCACAGAGTGCACAACTAACCCTGATATTGTCATCTTTAGCTGACACAAACTCACAATACTGCCTTTATTTGCAGCTAGAAAACAGGCATCTCTCTCTATTGTTTACATTTGGTAGCTACCCCCATACAAATTTGAATTGACCCCACCCTTCTGCTTATGATCCCATACTGTAGAGCCTGCTTCACTGAACAATTTGAAATTTAAATTATGGTTATATCTCATTCCTGAGCAAAGATATATTAATTTAGAAAGAAATAAATTGTGGATTTTTTGGTCATCGCTTTTATTGGGAATACAAAGGAAGCTTTGTGACCCATGCCGTAGCCAGGCCGAAATGGGTAAAAACATGAAAACTGATTTTGATAAAATCCAGAGGATGAACCTATCACATGGATCGTTATAAGGATATGATGTTTGACACTATACAACATGTCATTTAGGGAGGGTACTGGAGGTTTAATGGAATTTCAGCAAAATCTGTTCGTTAACACTGTTACAACTTAAAACCTTTGTGGCACACTAAGACCTGCCTGCGCATGCCCAGAACTGTTGCAAGTGGCATTTTTCTTGTTGCTCCTGAAATTCTTAGACTCTAAAGGATTCATGAGGATTCATGGAGGTCTTAGATATTACCGGTTTGGCACCCTGAAAGTTTGGATCCTCTGGAGTTCTGGGACCTTTGAAAGTCTGGGAATCTGGGGAGGTTTGTAATTATTGTAATTCAGATGGTCAGACTCTTACCTGTAGACAAAGGCTTGGTCTGCAGCCCATGCTCCAACCAAAAGATCTACAAACACACAGACAATGCGATGACACAGATTATTGATCGTTGATCACTACTTATAGATCTGCATTAATGAATAACTTGAACGTACCTGGATATCCATTGCCATCTATGTCTGCCCCTGACCTCAGAGTAAAGCCAAATGCTGTCCTGCTGCTAGGCAATGGACTGTTAATCACCTGGGATGGGATGACTGACAATCCATTACTGTTGCCCAGGTAGATGAACACCTGACCCTGCCCACTTTCCCCTGACCAGGGGGCACCAATGGCTACATCTGCAGAGAAACAGCCATAGGTTTGATCCTGATCTCAGTCGGACATTTCCTTGCACATAGAGGCTGTTTGTGCAGTTACCTTGGTAACCATCCATGTCCAGGTCACCCAGTGCAGCGAGGGCAGAGCCAAAACGGCCATACAAGGAGAAGCCAATCAGTGATTGGTCTGGCTGGGAGGAGAAGGAGACGTGTCTTCTCTGCAAGTACAAAACTACCTGCAGAACAACAGTAAAAATAAGTGGCAGTGGCGCAGTGGGTAGGGACTCGCCTTGCAGCCGGAGGGTTGCTGGTTCGAGCCCCTGTCCTTGTGCTGCGTTGTGTCCTTGGGGAAGACACATAAAGCACATCGCCGGTCTCTGGCTGCATGACCGCAGATGCTCGTCCCTGGATGAGTGATCTGGAACAATCATTTCATTGTGTGCACAATGGCAATGAGTTCAATCTAACATCTAAATACATATTTTACGATTCAGAACCATGTGGGCTGGTTCAGACTAGTCCAGACTCTGTACGCTTGCTTTTTTTTCAGCAAATACCTGGAACCTGATTTAGGACCACCTCCTAAAAGGGGCTAAAGCTCTCAGAGCTGGACTTGTACAAAAAATCCATGACGATGAAAATAAAAATAACAACAAAAATACCACACTATAAATATTCACATTTACAGGGATCCTGAGGTGTTATTACTACAGCAGTTCTGCCACGGATTCGGTTCTACACACCTAATTGGTAAATCTCGTACGCTACATTGTTTTGGCCTGACAAAACTGTGTTGCTGTTTTTTGACTATTATAAAAGAGAGAAAAGAACTTGATGTCCATACCTGTCCTCTCTCCTGGAGCTGCTCCTTCACTCTGTCCATGAAGAGAGGAGCTCCAACCAGCACGTCATCCAGACTGCAGACAGACAGGCCAATAGCAGGCAGAGAAACAGACAGATCAGACCGGCATGCTCCACTTTCATACCGCTCTGATATCTGAAAGTGTCCAAAAACATCTTCTTACCCATCACTGTTGACATCAGCCACAGCAACACTGTGTCCAAAATAAGATGCCACCTACAGGACACAGAGACACCACAGGTCCATGTTTAGTCTTCGGATCTGTACACGTGTTATTTCAAAAGCAGGTGGAGGTTTACCTGAGTTCCCATAAAGGTGTGGTAAACTCTTAGAGATCCAGTACTTCTGCCATCATAGATCTTCACCTGTTAACACAAAGATGGATGATAAAGTCCAGGCAGACCACAGAAAACACAAGGTAAAGACGCTAAGGCCTGGGCAGTTAGATTGAAACATTATTTAAATGTACTTTTATTTAACCCCCTGCAAATCGCCACCGATAGTGAAGGGGTTTATGTGTCCTAGTGTTCTCTGAGACTTTTGCCCCCATAGGGTCTCCCAAGGTAAATTTGTCCTCGGTAAGGGGCCAGATGAGGAGCGATTCAGGCTTACCCAGCCTGGGACAGGGTTACCAGGCACCACCCTGGTGCCAGGCCTGGGTGGGGCTCAAGGTGGAATGCCTGGCGGCTGGGCTTTAGCCGGTGGGGCCCAGCCGGGCACAGCCCAACAAGGAGACCCCCCTCCTGTAGGCCCAAAGGAGGTGTCGTAGGGGTCAGGTGGAGTGTCTGTCAAGTAGTGTCCAAGGGCGGAGGCCCTGGGGTACTGATCCTTGGCCACTGAGGCTGGCTCTGGGGACATGGAAGGAGCCTAAGCTAGTACATGAGGTTGAGAAATACCAGCCGGATATAGTCGGGCTCACCTCAATACACTCTGGAACTGGTCTCCTGGAGAGGGGCTAGACTCTGTTCCAGTCTGGAGTTGCCCTCGATGAGAGGCAGTGGACTGGGGTGAGTATGCTTTCACTGGTGGATGAGAGAGTTGCTTCCCTGTGTCTTTGGCCCAGGGAACCGGTCCCGATTGTTGTTCGAGCTTGCATGCTGAATGACAGTTCAGAGTACCCAGCCATCTTGGAGTAACGGTGGGGTTCTCAAAGGTGCTCCATTCGATGACTCTGTTGTGCTGCGTGAGTATGGGGTGTCTGGCCCTTGTTATGGGTCTGTCAGTCCCTGTATAACTGCAGTTGTCCGTATTACTGGCAGCAAGTCGGACTCATTTCCTGTGGCTGTTGGACTTAGCCAGGGCTGCCCTTTGTCCCCGATTCCATTCATTATCTTTATGGGCAGAAGTTCTAGGTGCAGCCAGGTGGCAGAAGGCTTTTGCCTTGGTGGCCTCAGAATCTCATCTCTGCTTTTTGTGGATGGTGTGGTGTTACGGTCCCTGGGTTGTTGACAGAGTTCTGAGTTAGTGTGGGTTTAGAGTTTTGTGATTTTGGTTTTGAAATGATTTTTGTTCTAGTTCTATTTCTTGGCTTTGTATTATAATGCTATTCTCTAGTGCTTCTAAGTTTATGTTGGATTCTTGCTTCATGATAGTTCCTTTTCTGGTCCAGTCTATCTTATGGTGCGTTTCCATATAGGACTACTTGGAGTGGCTCAACTTGACTCGCCATGGTTTGACGGCGTTTCTATTAGTATCTGGTACAAGGTTGCAGGTACTTTTTTCGTACCAACTCACCCGAGGTTCTAATAGATCCTCAGATATCCTAAAATGTGACGCAGAAGAACACCATGCCACTGATTGGCCAGGGAGTGTCGTCGCTATTGTGCGTCCTGATCCATGTTTACTTCCGCAAACACTGAGCACCCTCACCACGTGTGACACTGCTGTGTCCTCTACAGTGCATGCAGGACACTTTTAGATTGTTTGCAGTTCACACAGGAGATCACATACAAGTCGCATATATTTAGAAATGTGAAAGACCACGAAGAAAAAAATAGTTTTTCACAAAAAATGTGAATGGAGTATAAAGGCCTGCAGTGTGAACGTAGTCTGGGTGCCTCCTGGAGCAGATCTCCTGGCATGTCCCACCGGGAGGAGGCCCTGAACCAGAACTTACTGAACCCTGAGTTGCATCCATCAGTGTGTGTGAATATTAGATAAGAGTTCTTGGGCATAGATAGAAGCATGAATGTGTGACTGAATGAATAAACTTGCGAAAAGTGTTTTGAGTGCACAAAATTGAGTAGGAAGGAACTATATATAAAGTATCAGTCCATATAAACTGCAGTCAAAACTGAAAAAATCCATTAAAAAGTTTTACGTCTGCTACCATTTTTACTGTTGTTGAACTGTCCCATAGATTTCAGGATCATTTGACAGCCATATCTCTCAGAGGATCCTGCAGAATAAAGCAGTAAAATAAGTATGATACAGTAGAGTAAATAAACAGAATCTTACTGTTCCTGCTGTGTTTCTGTCATTTGGAACACCGACCAGATAATCTGTAACACAAACAGTCAGACAGCAGCTAGATTTAGATTATATTCAACAATTTAACCTCCAGCATTTTTTTGTATATCTTATTATAACCTGGTGTCGAATCTCCAGTCAGAAAGCCACTGGTCACTGAGTAACCTGAAACACATTTGAACCCATTTCCAGTGAATTCTGGTAAATAGTAGTAACACCTGATAACAGTCCCACTGTTATCATCAAACTTTTATTTTCTAAATTTACGGTTCCTCGCCTACTCACCGTGGTAAAGATCATAACCTCCTCTCTCATCTGATTGGATGAGGCCTGCTACATATTTTATAGGATCGTTGCTCTGTCCACTGTTGATGATGTCATGAACACCCGCGGTGATCACCTGCCCTGAAAGGAGCACAGTGTCAGTGATGATGTAAGCAGTGATGTCAGCACTTCCCTGGTGGTGATCCTCATGTACACACTGCTCACTGGGCCTAAATTTTTATAAAGTTTCCTGTGAATGTCAGTGGAGTTTTTAAGCTTCCTGACTCATTTAATAAAACATTCTGGTTCTGGTTGTGATCTCAGGACCATAAAGTGTAATTTGTAGTAGTTACAGTCAGTGCCTAAGAGGAGGCCCCTCACCTTGGAAGAAGAAGCTTCCTGGTGCTCCAAGCACCAGCCGACCATCCTAAGCATGACATGAAGGGACACGGCCACATAGAGCCAACATCAGTATCATCAGGCTGCTCTGTAATGTCACTACCACAAGAATGACTCCACCCACCACCACCTCACCTTGGTGACGTCAGCGCTGAAGCCAACCTCACAATATCGCTGGTCATTTCCTTGACAACAAGAGACAGATATGAGACTTGAATAGAAGGAAGTAGATCATACCTTTGTTGCTGTGTTTCTTCTTACTGCTGCTCATGTGTTTGTAGTCTTCCTCCATCATAAGCCCTCTGCAGGGGGAGAAAGGTGTGGAGTTTCCTGTCTCGTGATCCAATAGGAGGCAGTTCCCCACAGGTGTTATCCCCGACTCCGCCCGTCCCCTCTGAACGTTCCAGTGGAAGAGTGGTGCACATGCCTGAGAGGTGCACAACAAATTAGGAATGATCTTTGCAAAGGTCCTGTTTGTATTGCAGGTGTAATGAGCTGTAGAGCATGCAGACAGTGCTGCTGTTCTCACCAGCAGGTGTGTGCTGCTGACCGATCGTACTGCTGCACCGAACCACTGCCGACTCTTAAAACTGTGAAACAGGAGACCTGAGTTGTGGTAGGCCTCATCACCTGCATACGACAAATGTGCATGAGGAGAGGAAAGTGACGATGGCCTCAGTCTGAAGAGGTGAAACTGCTCTGGTCTGTAGAAAGTGAACACCAGGTGGTTTATTTCTTGCTGGCCTTTTAAATCTTAGCATAATTATTTTTTGCTTATTTCTAAGTGTCGTCTTGTTGGTTGTGTGATTTCTGTTGACTGTGCAATAAACTGCCCCTGAGGCCATAAAGATGTACGCTTTGCATTGAGCTTGGTGATGGAAGGATGCAGCTGCCATGGAAACTCATTCCATGAAGCTTTCTCTGTTCTTGAGCTGATCTGAAGGTCACATGAAGGTTGCAGGTCTGCAGAAGGTTGGTGACCTCTGTGCACTATGACCCTCAGCATCCACTGACCCCACTCTGTAATTTTACGTGGCCTACCACTTCATGGCTGACCTGCTAACAGTTTAGCGTGGGGGTATAAACAGAGTAAAAAAATGTGAATGAAAAGGAAACTCCTCCAGTGAACGGGGGGGGGGGGGCACTCTCTGGGAAATGTACCTACATCAGTGGGGAAAGGCCTCCGTGTTTGCGCTAAGCACTTCAGGATGAGTACTACAGCAACCTCTATCAGTATAAAGAGGGATTTGCTGAAAAACTTTATCTGATTGAGGGGTCAGTTCTTCTCTCTACAGAAACCACGGACACAGCAAAGCGGTAAGCTCCAAATAACGCTAAAATGGCAACAAACTTTATTTTAGACCTAAATTTTGTGTGTTGATATGATGTCCTGGCCATTGTTTTTATAGTAGCATTGTGCCTTCTGTTAGCGCTGTGTGCTAGCTTTTAGCTCCTTGAGGATAATGACTGCATGTTTTGAATGACTTTATTTGGCCTTGTGTTTGCTGTTTTTATCTTGGGATTCAGCGATGTTCAGTGACATTGTCGACAGTAGCTAGCTAACTTCTCTGTCGCAGCTTTGTTTACTTCATTCATATGGTGAATAAAAAGTTTCTCTGCCGGAAGCTAATCGTATTATCAAACTACAAAAATGGCAGAACGGGGTGGAGTTGAACGCGCTGCAACCTGGAAGGGGGCGTGGCACAAAAGGTCTCATTCACATTTAAAGAGACCACACTAAAACCGGCTGCTCTGAGACGGGTGTCAGAAAAGGGGTCAATGTGGGGTCTGTGGAGCTACAATAAGGAGGAATTCAGAGCAAAGCATTGCAGTTCTACTTTATAGAGACCACATAGGAATGATTTATATATGAAAAGGAAGGATTTAAAAACATGATACATGTCCTTTAAACAGACCAAAATCAAACTAAACGAGGTAGAAGAGGAGGAATTCCTCTACGTAACACCAGAAATTCAAAGGAAATAACCCCTCACAACCCAATCAAAAACCTTAATTACAGAGAGACCCCTGCTGTAGCTGAACGCTCTGTGTGCAGCCGGAGAGGAAAAATCAACTGAGTGCATTATCAGGGATCGTAACATAGCTATAGATAGCCCATTAATAAAGACAGATTGATCATATTTAAGATTGAAGCATCAATTATTGGAAGGACATGGAATAAACGTGTTGATGGTTTGAAGGAACTAACTATTGAAGATTATTCAGAAAGATCAATCAGAGAGAAAGAGTCTAAAGAATATGAGTAGTATTAAAAGTAGCTGCACGCAAGACGGGTAGACCACACTCATCCCTGATCTCACTTGGCGATACTTAGAAACTCACCTGTCGGCTCAAAATCAATTATGTCACAGGCCCCACCGCTTGGAGACCAGGGGCAGAGGAACACAGCCCCTCCCTCGGTCACTCCTGATTGGCTGGTGTTGGCTTTGGGAGCTCCAACCACAACAAAGGATCTGCAAAGACACCAGCGATTCTGCTGCGTTAGCCTTCCCACAGAAATCTTTTTCTTTCTTTTTAAACGGGAGCACACCGGCCACAGCTGCACCACTGAGCTAACTGTACCCGTCCAAGCTAACTGCGATTCAACCAGATGGGCCATCGACCCAGCGGTTTTGTCTTTTCTCTGAGGTTCTGTTTTGTTGTATTTTCTGCTTGTGTTTCTTAGTTTTTCTTATAGTTTAGATTCTCCGTTTGTTGTAATTTTGTTATGTTTGTTGGTCTTTGTTATGTATGGTATGTCTTGGCTTGTCCCTGTGTTCTTGTGTTTGTTTGCCACTAATGTTGGCTTTCGTGCTGTGTGCTTGGTATTTTGAGTTTTGTGTTTTTGTGTAGCAGGCTTTCCTACAGTTTCGTATTTTGAGTTTAATTAATACAGCTTAAGTTAAATACAATTTGTGCCTCGTGAGTCCTGCATTGCGGTCCTCTGCCTTGCCTGCCACAGAAAATCGTGACAAATACAGGTCTACTTTTTCACAAAACCCCTGTCACAGAACAGGTGAGGAGGCCAGGAAGTCAAATACAGGCTCAGACAATCTGGCCACTTTTCAAAATAAAAGACCCATTGCAGCCTATATACACTGTTTCTGGAGCACTCGTCTTGTGATTTCAAGTCGTGGAAAGGAGGTAACACAACTGTGCGATCTGCTGCGAGTTAAAACTTCTCCACGACATCAGGAGTTGTGGAAAGACCCCAGAGCTTCCTGTCAGAGCTGACTCACCTGTTCTTGGTGCTTTCAGTGACTTACTTATTGTTGATGGTATGAAAGTCAGCGGAGAATCCAAACATACTTCCCGTTGGTCCTCTGAACACAGCTTCATCCAAGAGGTTCAGACACACACTCAGAGTCACACACAGCAATGCACTCACACACCTGAACACACACATCGCTCCTGTTCTCCTGTCTCACTGCGTCTGTCTGTGCAGTCTGAAGCAGCTGCTGTTTCAGGTTATAAACCCTGTGTGTGTGTGTGTGTGTGTGTGTGTGTGTGTGTGTGTGAGACAGATGACTGACAGGCAGTCATGGCAGTTTAACCACTTAGCTGCTGCTTCCTGCTGATAGGACCTAATAATAAAAGCATCTTTATCGGAGTTTCGTTGTTTGGTTTTGTGGTGAGTTCAGGGACATCCAGGAAATGACATGTTTTCTTTATGTTTACTCTTCGCTTCTGTTTATCCATCTCAGAGTCCTCAGTAATACCTTCACATTAACTGTGAGGTCTAACTAATCTTATAGGGTCTTTGCCTTACAATGCAGAGGTGATTTGGCATTAAATAAATATAAGTGGATTGAATTGAATTAACTAATCTTCACCTAAAGCTTACAACATCAGAAGATGTATTTTTCAAATTCTCTTAGAATTCTTCAGGCGATAAAAGCTTTGTCCAAATTCAGGGGCTGCAACCTTCGCAGGCCGCATTTGTAGGCCGACGAAGGCTGTTTAAATTCAAAGGCTCCTCCAAATGCGGTCGACGAATGCGTCCTTCTTTTACCTGAATTTGAAGGATGGGTCTGGCGTATCCGTGGTCTACCATATCCCATGATTCTTTGCGCATCAAAACTCAAAAATGCAATGACAGATAAGAGCGGCCAAAAAGTTTGAAAAATTACTGTTTCCGTGACACAAAATAAACCTTTAAGATGTTTTCAGGCGTAGATGTGTAAACCTCAAATATCAGCTCTTTTTATTAATATATCGCTTACATGCAAAAAACCTTCTCCGACGTCGGAGCTGTCCGTTCACGCTGCTCTACCAGCAGCTCGCCTCGGTAGCTGTCAGCTGACCCGGCTATCGAGGCTCGTTACAGCCGGAGAGAAGGCCCGATTCCCGGCACGTCCTTTTCAAACCCCCGCTGCCTTTCGCCACCGAGTGGAAGTTAAACACAGTTATAACTCACTCAGATGATCTCTAATGGCTGATATTTGGTTTATTTCAATTTTTTATTTGTTTCGGAGTAAATCGGCTTGCCTGAAATTAAAGTTAAGCATCATAACTGGATACTTTTATTCAACATTAATGTCTCACTTAATATAGTTGGAAATGTGTTGTGCTTCTTTTAACAGCGTATTTTGAATTAAATAATTAAAATTAAACCACTAAAAGGAGAAAAAGTTCGGTCTCCGTGTAACCAGCTGCTGTTCCACAGCGGAGCTTCGCACTGTCACGGTTACTAGGCGACATGAGCAACGCTGAGGCGGGGGCAGGTGACGCTGACACGAAGGCTAGAGCGTTCGCTTTCACTGCCGCTCATTTCCGGCCTTTGCGGTCTTCGCGGGCTGTGAAGGACGATCTACGTGGGCCGGCCCCTGAATTTGGACACAGCTCAAATAATCATACTGCCTAAGGGCAAGATGTATAATGCAATGTTTGTGTGTGTGTTTGTGTGTTGCCGCTGCTGTCATGGAGGCACTTCCTGCAGCAGAAACCAGCGCAGATGCAAACATCTTCTCAGAGAAGCTCTCACAGCTGCTGCCATCGACTTGTTTTACATGTAGTTCTTTGACTTCTTTTCAGATTGGAATAGTTTGAGATCAGGGTCGTTCTCCATGCTCAGATTAACCTTTTATTGTGATTATTATTGATTTTACTTGTCACAGCGAGCTATAAATTCAAACCTCCACTAGAGGAGGTTTACTTCAGGTATAGAAGAACCTCCCGCCAGCAAACAGCTGTGACTAAAATAGAGAAAATAAAGAAATGACACAACAATCGCACACAAAGATAAACCCTGTCACGTTTTTCTGATAGACACTCCAGTTCATTTTTTGTGGAGCTGTTACCTGAAAGGTGAAGACATTTTGTTTGTTTCCCTTTAACCTTTACATCTTGTTACAGACTTCATTTCAGCAGTTGGAGGATTTTGTTCTGTGTTTGCAGCTAAGTGGAGGTTCCCCTGAGAACCTGCAGTAACCTGAATGCAGTGAATTGCCTCCACATGAGGACAAAAACAAGCAGCATTTAGACCCCGAGCTGGATTTCTACTAACAACTGATGCTATGTCAGATATATGTGTGCGTAGGTTCTCGTAGTGTAAAGTGCTGGAGTTGGAGGCAGCTGAACTTCCTCTGGGATCTGAAGACATCATCAGCTGTGGAAATAAAGGCTGTAGCTCCAATAAAGGATGTACTGGTGTTGGTCTCCATCACGCTTGTCGTGGTCTCTGCTCCTTCTCTCTCACCCTCTTCTCCGGCAGGTGTCCCAGTGGGGCGGTCATCTCTGTGACCTCCACCTGTTGCTCAAGGTCAAACATACACAGCTCTTGCCCATTACCTTCTCTTCTTCTTCCTCATCAGATCACAGCTGTGTCAGTGGTAACATCAGGCAGGAGCAGCACATTGTTTAAGACCAAACAAATGTTTGTTAATGATCTTCTCAGACACTAAAATTGGATTGTTCCTCTTTCCAACCAACTGATCCACTGTAAGCAGCGCCGGAGGGAAGCTGTGTGTGAGAGGACGAAGATGAGGATGAAGAGTCACAGCTGAGAGTAACTGGATGGATTCATGAAGCTTCAGATGTCAGATTAATCTGAATGAGAGACTCGACAGAGGAAACACAGCATCTCACACACACACACAGGTGTGTTTGGGTCATGTTTCAGATCAGTTCTCCTGTTAAATATTCTTGAAGGTGTGTGAGTGAGAACAGGAGCGTAGGGTCATGTGACTGTGATGTCATTTTGTTACTGTTGTTGAAATCAAACTGGTGTCAAACCTAAACAATAAAGTTTTGTTTCATTATCAGGAGAACCAAAGCGGCTCGCCCACCATCCCTGCAGCTCTGCATTTATTCAAAACTAGTGACTCATCGGCTCTGTCTATTTACTGCACCCTGCCTGTGTTTATTTCCTGTCTTAACAAACTATTTTGTAGTGCTCAGCTCTGTCTGAGCCTCCAGCTGTGTGTATTCGCTGGAGGCGGTGCACTGTGCCACCTCCTGGCTTTGTGTATTTACTGCACTGAGAGTCGTTGTTGGGTCACAGTTATAACAGCTGAGGCTGTGCCCCACAGCAGGCCCTGCTGGCAGGATGCTGTTCAGGTGAAAGTGATGGAGCTTTCAGCTCTGACAGCAGCTCTGCTCATCAGCCCCCGGAAACACTAATCTTTGACCTCATTAAGCTGCTCATTACAATTCATGAACAGGCAGGGCAGGATTATTTCCTGCAGGTGGCCTGAGGCTTCACAGAGGTGACTCTAAAGGGAAAAAAAAAGAGCAGAACTCACCAACAGCAGGAAGAAGAATGGAGGACCTACAAAATAGAAGCTCAGCATCACAGATACTTCATGCAGGTTCCATTCATACGACACCTGTTTCAGGGATGGCCTTCTTATTTCAGCAGATGATGAACCATGTTGCCGGGTGGATGGATTCATCCCAGTATCAATACTATTAATTATATTAATATTAAGTTCTACAGCTTCCTGAAGCTCTTTCAGAGTTCTTCTTTGGACACTGGCTGCTCTTTCACTCGTGTTATATACAGTATTATATTTGAGAACCTCTTTAGGAAGTCAGTGGGAAATTTAGGACGTTCACAGATAACAATACAGCAGACTGGATTTTTGCACAATAATGAGTGAAAGTAATTCAAATGAATAAAACAAAGTAAATGGAACACAATATAACCACACCTATTGGTTTAAGTAAACCACGGCTATTATCCCAGCTTGCTCTGAGCACCTCGGGCCATTCAAGGATTTGTAATTGGGTGGAAGTTCCACACGAGGGCAGCAATCTCCTGGTTTGAGCCAAGTTTCAGTGGCGATTCCCAAAGAGCTGAAAACTCAGCATGATGTGCAGTGTGTGCTTAAAAGTGTGAGGAAACTGGACAGAAGTGTGAGGCCTAAAAACTTTACAGGAGATGATCAGGATCTGAACAAATTCAGCAAAGACCTGACAGCACCTGAGAGATCATCTGGACCTTCAGTTGATCATCTGCTGCTCATCAGAGACGTCTCAGTGGAAGGGCAGCTGTCAGCCATCTGTTGGAGATCTCATTAAAAAGAAAGTCCATCAGATTTTGGCTTAACTGATCATCACTGCTCAAACACACTGCAAGTGCAGGAAGAGCACACCTGGATATAAACAGACAGGTGAACACCGTCATGGATCGGCCTCCCCAGAGCCCGACTTCAGCGTCACTGCAGCAGTGTGGGATCATCCCGACAGAACTGAACCAAAAGCAGAAACATCCAAAGAAGAGCTTTGAAGGTGCTTCAGTAACCTGGAGAACTGTTCCTGCAGACTACAGGAAGTACAGGAAGCTGCCTCAGAGAGCGTGAAGGAGGTCACATGAACTCTGATATCAGTGATGCCTTCACGCCTTTTTAAGTTAAAAGTGTCAGACCTGCTGGGCATTTGGTATCAGATTCTTACCAAATTTTGTAGAATCACCACCATAACCACAGCCAGGCAGCATATGCAGTGAAAACATCTGGATCTTTACCAAAAGAGCAAAACAGCTGGAATCAACGAGAACAGAAACATTCGGCCGACATGTTAAAAACAATAAAAATGTTTTCCGTTATATGTTTTTATTCAGTGCAGCGTCTGTCTGATGCATCACTGAGTCTGCAGCTCATTCTGACTCTACACAAACAAACTGCAGAATGAGCCAGCCGGGTATAACGAGCTTATTGATTCTAATCAAAGATCAATCATCAAATGATAGCAGCAGGATTCTGACTTTTATATAAATGACATCTCAATTCTTTCTTTGGGCCAAAAAGGCTCACGCACACACACACGGATGCACGCACGCACATACACGCGCACGGATGCACGCGCGCACACACACACGCACGGATGCACGCGCGCACACACACACGGATGCACGCACGCACACACACACGCACGGATGCACGCGCGCGCACACACACACACACGCACGGATGCACGCGCGCGCACACACGCACACACACGGATGCACACCTGCTCACACACACACGCAATGTGAGTCTGAGGCTTATAATTCCTGTTATTGATTATCGATTATTGATCCGTGAACTGAATGATGGTTTTATTGGTCATTTGCAATGACCACACACACACACACACACACACACACACGCGCTCTCTATATCTCTCTCTCTCCCCCCCCTCACTCTCTCTCTCTCTCCTCTACTTGGCGCGCG
>VUQK01035765.1:0-13090 GCA_015106715.1 Bujurquina vittata | reverse complement strand
TTTGAAAGCAGAGAACCGGCTCTACGTTTTGATGGTGAAATGATGGCTGGAGAGTGAAAGCTGTGGACACAGCGGCAGGTTAGAGAGAAATTTTTCAGATGAAAAATTTGAAGCCCTCCACTCTGAGGTTTGGAATGCGCACTCTAGAAAATGTGAAAATCTGAAAATGTCCCTAAACTTAAACCGTCACTGTTCAAAAACCATAAAAGATATCAACACACCGAGTGACACCTGAATAGCCGAAAACCATGGCTTTGTTTTAATGTTTGAATGGTGTCTCTAGCTAAAAGCATGCTGAAGTTATGCAAGCTCAAAGCTGAATGAATTTGAAGAAGATTTGAAGAATTCCCCATTCATTTTGAATGGGGCGGAAAATTCATAAAAATTCATTACCTTGTTTGATCTTTTTTAAAAATTAATTTTACCAGAAGGTCTATAATAATAAATCATGCACTGCACCTATTTTAAAGCCAGAGTACAAATACACGTTTAAAGTGAAGTAATCAGATCCCTTTAGCCCACTCTTCTTTACAGTGTTGCTTCAGTTCAGTTTCAGTCCCAGTCAAAAGTGTGGACACACTCACCCAGTTACATGAATGGGTGGAGTCTGTGGAGTCTGAGATGCTGTTTGGGGTGTTTCGTAGTTTCTCCGATCAGTCCAGATTCACCGGGGAGTGGCTTTGCTGGGACGTCCACTCCAGGGAAGATTGTTCCATTGTGTTAACGCACACCTGAACGCTCCAGATCAGCAAACTGCCCAAACCTCTGCTTTGATAGAGGCGCTCACGCTTGCTGATGATCAGTTAATCAAGTGCAATTGATTAGCAGCACCTGGCTGCTACTTATCCTCTTTATTCCTATGGAAGCAGTAAAGGTGGACTTAGTTTTTCACAAGAAGGGATGGATGGATTTAAAACAAATGCACTCTGGGGAAAAGAAACAGCACTGATTCACACTTACGTTTCACAGTAGGCAATGAATCACTGGAAAACATAAAAAAGGTATTTTTTTTGGTCTTCTTTGTTGTGCATTATGGTTTCCTCTTTGTGTTTTTCTCCAGAAATTCAGACACAAAAGATAGACGCTTATGTGTCATAACTAAATGTCAACCCAGACTGGCACACAATGCGATAGAAAGCAAAGAAATATTCACTTATGAAATGCTCATTTCAGGGCTGTTTCAGCTTGCTGTGTTTGAGAGTTTATTTAATGTAGCAGAGGGGCTAGCTGGGACGTACATGGCCACCTACAGCTGAGAGGTTAGAAAAGAGGACGCAAGTATGACGCCATGTGCTGTATCCTCTTCTCTATGAGCCAACAGTGTTCATTGATTCAAATGGGGGGGTCTGTGTATGTTTCATGAACATGATGTGAAGATGAGCGTGCAGTCGGCAACTTTGACGCTCGGCTTTGACGCTCTATCCATCAAGGAGTGTATTCCTACTTTTGTGCTTTTTTCCTTTGGCTGAACAACAGGATTGGATTGCAAAATCAAACCCTGACCACAGATTCCACTGACCTGAAGCCTTTCGCTCATACTCATCTGCGTTTTAAAATACTCTCCACCCTCTGTGTGTTCACTGCTTTCTGGCAATTCCTCACCCTGGCCCTCTTTCCTCCTAATTCCTTTATCTAAACTCCATTTCTCACCATTCAGTGTCTTTGATCCCACAGAATCCTACTGTCTCCACCTCCTCATGTGTCCTCCCTCTGACAGTCTCCGACAAATTGAATTCTGGCCTCACATACATCATGCTACCCAACATCCTACTCTCATTTTCTGCAGTATACGGCACCTCAGAATATTCAGGAAATACTTTCAGCCTACTTAAGAGTACATCTGTGGTGGTGCAGAGAAATGAGGGGGTGCTACACACCAATGAAAAGTACATTGCTTCTTCATATACCCCTGAAGCATCCAGCACAGAGCCTGGTCACATTTTCTACTATTCTCAAGCAGAGGATTACTCCGATTGTGAAACATGAGAGAGTGAAAGTGCTAAATGAGTGAGTAGAGGGAGTTCAAAAGAAGAAACAGAAGATGATTTAATGTATGCATTTTTAGTTCACAATCTCTCTCTGACAAAGGTGTGGATGAATGTTCATCAGCAGAATGAGAGAAGCGAATGTACTGCAGAGGACATTCCCTGGACAGAGCTGACCCTACTCCCATAACATGTGCTGAGCAAAAGGTTATGGGAACTAATCTGACACCCAGGCCTGATTAATAGCTATTTATACATGCACACAGCCCGGCCTGCCCCAGAGAGTCGTCTTCTGCTGGACAGTGTGAATGTCGGCTCAACCTGTCTGCAGCCCTCCAGCTCCTCTCTTTCTTTCTCTCCTCACACATTACTCTTTTGAGCCACTGCTATAGAACTAATGTTTTATGATGGTGGCTCCTCTCAGTTAGAAGAACTGATGCCAACGGTGGGTGAGGGCTGTTACTGTCTTTAGAAATTAAAAAAATGTTCTATAATTTTTGGCAGGGCACTAGAGGTTGTATTTTAAAGTTCAAGATAGAATAAAAGATATTCACAGCAGTGCATGTCTATCTTACATCGATTTAAACTAGAGTTGTCAAACACATAACCAGATGACCAGAACTGTGCTTCAGTCTTTAATGTCTTAAGTTTGCTACATAGGCAGACATTCTTCTCATCTCCCAGGGTCTTTCAAAGTCTTTCTTTGGACATTGGCTGCTTTTTCACTCATTATAAATCCAGTCATTGTACACGACAATCTGCAAATGTTTTTTAGTTTGCTAAATCATAAAATGGCCTCTAACTCAAGGAGTGAACCAGTGTTTTATCTACACATAATGGACAACTCAGCAAAGAACCTATTCTGAACTGTCGCCACTTTGTTACCAACAGCCTGTCAAAAAATCACATTGGTTCCCTTTTCTTTAGTTGAATCTATGAAAAATGGCAACGATGAGACAGTTTGACAGGCAGAAAATAGTTTTCCTGATTCCCAAAAAGCTATTAGCTATAAACCTGTGTGATCAATCGAAAATTTAAATTCAAATTGTTGTTGACATGTAGTGAGTGCCTTCAGCCATCTGTAAAACACAGTTTTTAGAGTTCTGTCATAGTTTGGGGCTGCATTTCAAACAGTGCTGTTGACATCTTGTCAAAATTGATTTCATGTAGAAAATTACGACCAGATTTTAATCCACCATCCAAAACCATCTGGAAAGAGATGATCCCAGGCACACTGTGCTGAAGAATAAAGGTGGTCAAACCAAATTTTGACTTGTTAGATTTGTCCAAACTCTGTTTTTGCCTGATTTCCATGTATCTCTGCACATAGAATAGCTTTTCTTGTCGCTGAGAAAACAAGGTTAAGAACAATGTTAAAACATTGAACTGCAGTTTTAGCGTTCTCTCTCTAAGGCAGCGGTTAGAAAGATAAAAACTACAATGCAAAAGCAAAAATCAATCAATCAAAATATATTAACGCTAAGAGAAAGTATGCACAAGCTTGAGATTTTTTAAAGTGTTGTGTGCAATCGGTGGTGTGGCGGAGGGGGCGGGGGGGTGTCTCAGTGACTGTATATCAGGATGGATGATTGTCCATTAATTCCACTGATTATCCAACAGGATGGCTAGGACGGATGAGGGTGGGGGATTGATGGCTTTCACAGCCGGAGGGAAGAAGCTGTTTCAGCCTGTTTGTGTTTACCTTTAGTTGTCTGAATCTCATTTTTGAGGGGAGGGGGAAAACAAAGAGTGTCCAGGGTGAGTAGTGTCAATTGCGATGCAGACAGCCTTTTTCCAGAGTCGGCTGTTATAAATGTCGCTGGGGGGGGGGGGGGGGGGGCGGGGGTCTCTCCTGTCCAGTGCTGTGCAGCTGGAGGTCAGGAGGCTTTCAATGGTGGCTCTGTGAAGGTTCACCAGTAAGCATGGAGGGAGGTGGGAGTGTTTCAGTAAATCACTGCATGTGTTTAATAGAATATAAGGACATGAGGGGTGGCTCAAGACTTCTGCACAGTACCATAAAGTGGAATTAAGTAAAAAGAATCTGGATCGGAACAAATTGTTTGAATTGTAAAGAGTATTATAAACAGCTGGAATAAGACAGAAGAGTTTTTCAGACCAGTGTGTTTGCACAGCGCCACTCAAACACCAACAAACAAAATAGAATATTGACGTGTGTCTGTCCCCTAATCTCAGTTGCATTCAAGTTTCTTGTGTTCTTTGCTGCTGTTGTGTAGAATCAATCCTTTAGTGAAGCTGTAGCAAACTTTGTCTTTATGTACTCTTTTTTCTTTTTTTTAATCCAAACTTACACATAGGCTTTGCTCGCTTTGATTGGCCCTTGAACGCCTCACTTCTCTCTCCTCTCAGTTTCTGTTTAACTCCCCGTCACTGCTTCTTATAGCAACATGTCTCCATCCTCCCCTTCGTTTCTCATCTGAGCAAACACCCACATTGTTATTCAGAGGAGGAGATTTTGAAAGGAAGCACCCCTCCACTCCACTCCCGCTCTGTAATTTAGATAGAAGAGGAGGAGAGTGAAAGACGGAGGAGTGAGGGGCCTAAAGGGGAGCTAAGGGTGAAGGGGAAGGAGGAGGTTTCCATAGAAACAGATTTGCTCATTTTAATGTCTTGTGTTGTCATGTGGATTCTGGATGAAGGAAGCTAAACGATCAAATATCTAGAGATTTATTTTTTATTGTCTTATTTGTCTAAAGAATGACTGAAAACTATGCTGAAACTGTTGATGTGAGCGTGAGATCTGCTGCTGCCCTCAAACAGAAAGTACACCGATTTCTGATAATTACATGAAAAGAATGCATATGTGTTATTATTACAGCCAGAGACGTTTATGCGCAGATAAATGACTGGAGAATTTCATGAAATCTGAAGCGAGCAGAGTTGGAGGACACATGGACTCCCACTGCAGACAGTTTTAAAGTACGGCGTTTCCATTTTGGGTAACTTCACTCTGCAGCGTTTTAGAAGGAAATGTGTGCTGTTTACTCTTCTATATTTATTCATGAAGGAGAGCAGAGGCTCTGCAGTGTCACTGGCTTTACGGGTTTAGTCACAACCAAAAGTATCCAATGACAGCCTCTCCAATATTAAGACTTTCAACTCAACTGCATAAATGCCAACCCTATTGTCATGAAAGAGAAAAGGAAGAATCAAATTTTGTGTACACATTTACGGAGTCCAGACAGCGAATCAGAATGACTGTAATCCATCATCCATTCACTCTCTAGAAATCATGACCGTCTGAAGAAAATTAGGGTGCGATTGAGCATTTAACAGAGATCGGGGGACAAAAACAATAAACAAAAAACCTGAACTGCTGGTTATGAAAAGTCGTAATATTTTAGAAAAGCAATTCATGTTTGAACAAACATGAATGAAAATCCTTAAAATAGTCTGCACCAAGTGTTAATAAATCAGTAAATAAACACCAGTGGCCTGGTTCCACTGGCAGCCATGCACGCCCATGCCAGAAGGCTATAAGATCATGAGCTGTTTCTTTTCTTCTCCAGACCTTTCTCACTTCATCTTGGCTTCATCTCTCCAAAGAATTTTGCAGGCACTTTGAGATGTTTCTGGCCTTTTTGTTGTTGAGTGTAACCAGCTGTCTGCACCTTGTTGGAAAGCCTCTGTATTTCCATTCATGAAGGTGTTTCTTGATTTGCAGACTTTAGCAAAAATATGCTCACCTCTTGATCACATCTTCTGTGTTTTTTCAGGCGTTTTGGTGTTGCGGAGCTGGTCAGTGCATTTTTAAGAATGCACTGGGTTATTGATTTGGCCACTCATTCAGTTTTTGCTGTCTTTCTCTGAGAGGTTTGTTTTGTTTTTATTCACTCTAATAATGGACTCCTTCACTTGAACTAACATCTCTTTGGTAAAACAGCAGCAAAAAGCTATAAAATGCAAATTCAAATCTTGGTATCGACTGCAGATATTTCATCTGCTTAATTTGTCATGGAAAAATGAGGAAACAGGCCACAACTGGGGATTAAATTGCACATCAGACATTTGTCAAATTATTTTTGAGCCTATGAAAATGAGGGCGTGTGCATAAAAATGTCTGCATTTCAATCACATCTGGACTGTTCTGATCTAAAATCCACTGTGCAAAGGTACCTTCAATTCAATTCAAATCAATTCAATTTTATTTATACAGTGGTCATTCTGGAATGACCACAGCATGTGAGAAGAAGCCGGCTGCAGTATCACCTTATTTCAAGTTCATCTAAATGCACAACTTGAAAGCATATATTCACTGCCCTTCATATCTCATGTCATAGGCTTTACGTGTTAATAACAAGCTGGAAAACATCTGTAGCACAGCTGTAAGGGAGTAATGTAAAGAATTTACTTTTAAAGTGCAGCAGCCACAACAGCCCTCTAATCATCAGGCTGCTGCACACATTTTTGTCTCCCACCTGTTGCCATTTCTGTTCTTGAATAGAGTTACTTCAGAAATCATGACTCAAATGAGTTCCTGCTTACTTACATGGGCACATCAGGCATTACTCAACACCTACACATACTGAGAGTACACCAAGTGGGTACCCACTTAGTGTCATTTCCTCCCCTTTTCTCACTTTGTTTTCTTTTGCTATTTCACCTTTCTCCTCTCCTCTCCTCTCCTCTCCTCTCCTCTCCTCTCCTCTCCTCTCCTCTCCTCTCCTATTCTCTCCTCTCCATCCATCTCTCCCTCCCTCCCCCCGTGCACTGCAGAGAGGAGATTGACACAGCGTTTTCAGGCCGTGGTGTATGAGTACAGGAGCATAGGCGAATGCGCACAGACAGGATTACCATCAGCAAAGGAGGCAGCGGAGGACAGTAAAGGATTACAAGAGACACGACAGACATGAAACAGTGAATAAGCGATGAAAGACAAACTAGAAGAAGCAATTCAAAGAAAGGGAGAATTAAAGAAGGGATCACACATCTCATGAATCTAAGGACGCTGGACCTTTGCCCTGGAGAGAGAAAGTAAAGTGGAATTTTGGAAAGTGAAGCGGAGCTACACGAGGACTTTAAAGTGAAAGAAAACAACTGATAATTTCCAAGGTGAGCATAATTCATGCTCGAATGTCAATATTTAAGTAACAAAAAGATGTGCTCAGTTTGATAAACTGAATTTTAAATTGATTTATTTGATGACTTTGCTTTGCTTTGATAACTTTGGTGACATCTGATGACAGGCATTAAAAGCAGTTTTAGTTTTGCATGTGGACGGCGCACTCTTTCACAGAGATCAGGCCAAAATAAGCACTGCGTCAGACGCACTCAAAGCTCGGGCATCGTGGAAACTGCTGTGTCGTCTGCGTTGACCGACTGGACCCACTAGTCATTCACACACTCTACAGCCCAGCTGAAGCTTAAATGTATCACCAGGTATAAATATTCATGAAGGCATTGATGTTGTCCACCTGTTGATCATCCCTACACTTTTTATGTGCTAGTCTTATGCTCTGTGGAATCTCATCAGAAGGAAATCAGTTTCTGGAGTGTTCAGGAAAAGGAGAGGAATAGCCGAGGGATATGCACTGAGACATGTTATCCCAAAAAACTGATCAACAGGACTTTGACAGACCAGCTGTACCCTGTACAGAGACACGACTGAGACATCAGACAACTAACTGTTAACGGTCAGTCGAGTCGAGCTGCACCAGCTGAGCTGTCACAATAGTGCCCTTCCTCTATCTACTTTACAAAGATAAAGAAAATTATCCTTATTGAGTAGGATGCAAGTAAATGTGAACTGTGACTAACTTGGGTTAAGTGTCAGCAGTAGTTTAGAAACAATTTCAAAATGATTGTTTGTATAACTGGCCTAAATCATGAACTAGAAAGTAAAATAGGTTATGCAAAAATTGAAATAGGACAAAATGTGAAAAGAAAAAAATCTGAACTGAAGCCAAGCTGGAGGTTGTCTGTGATGTGAAGATCGCGTGGGAATAATTCTGTTCATGGCTGCTGCTCTGTAGGTGAAATCGAGGCACGTATTGATTAACGTTCATGGAAGAAGGAGAAGCAAAGAAAAAGCTCTCTCTGATGAGATTATTCATGTTGTCAATGATAATTGAACTAATTATTATTACTCAAGTTCCACCACAGTGAAAACAAATCAAAGTTTAAAGCAATAGTTGAAAAGTACTGACTAGATCCATAGTCGGAAGCGTATTTTTTGATTTTATTTTCACTTTACTTCTGATTTTATCTCAGTTTACCCAGTATAATTCATATCTGGTCACAAACCCTTTTAGAGCTAATTTCCTCTTTTTAACAACCAGCCCATGGACACAAATGACCGAGACCTTTTTGCATAATTACTTCATCGGAGGCTGTGTCTATCAGGGGGTATCTGTATATAAAGCTCTGGCATTCACGCTGGAAATATTGTTTTTCTTTGTTGCTGATATCATAGTTTATCTCATCAAGAGCCATTATCAAAAGCTTTAGGGGAAATTAACGCTTGAGCATCCTAATTTCCTTCTCATCACCCAGCTCACTTGCTTCTTTCTTTATCTCTGCTGGGATTAATAGCCAGAAAATCTTTAAGTTGCTAAAGAATATGGCTGCGCGGGCATGTGCAAAACATGCTGCATGCAAACAAAACCTACATGCAATTCATAAATACAGCAAGGTTGCATTGATTAAAATGACTTTAATATGAATTACACAGGTAATGACATTCTTAAATTGTAGTAATTTGACCAAAAACCTCAATTCAAAGGGTAAATTTGATTTTGCATGCTAGAAAAAGCAGACAAAACTCACATTTCAGGAGATGAAACCATAAATATCCTTTTAATATATTTGCACCACTCATATATATGAGTCAACATACACTGTTCTTTCTAATGATGGCTGAATGCAGACAATCTTCCAGGCACAAGGTTAAAAATTATAAACTGCAAAAATAAGTGATTTAAAAATCTATTATTATTAATAATATTTCTGTGATCAGTGTATTCCTCCTGCTCTCAGTGTGAAATTGTTTGGGGAATAAGGAAGGTAAAGTAAAAGATCTAGACTCTGGGCACAGCAGGTTCCTCTCATCCACATTTGTGTTCTCACTCAGTGATACAGATCAAAAGCCTCCACTGAGCGTCACCTCTGAGAACCCATTTAAACACATTTAAAAAACCAGATGCAGACGTTGTGTTCCTGCCATTACACCCGTTCTCTCATTCCATCTCTCCCTCCCTCTCTGAGTCATGTCATGAGAGCACTTAATACTGTATACTGTCCCCCTCAACACACACACACACACACACACTGCTGCATCTCTGGTGACTCTCCACATCCCTCCGTCCCCTAAATGCCAGAGGAGATGTGTTCCTATGGAAACTGACTTCAGAGAAAGTCCCAGTTTTAGCTGGTGACCATTAACTGACACTCTGTTACCTGCGCGCTGCCTCTACCAGCCTCCTGTTCATTACAGGTTAGAAACCATTTGCACCCAAAGGAAATCGTCATAGCTTTGTACACTGCTGGGTGACTGAAACGTCCTCTCACAGACACAAGAGCTGTACAAAGTTATTTCCCAGCAGTTGTTGGCCACAAGCCGAGGACATCTGTATGGAAACAGACGCACACTACTTATTAAAAATCAAATTTTTCCTCTATGTGTACGTGGTATCTGGCTGATCAGGAAAAATTGTTGGAAGCCACCACCTCTGAGTTGCTGATATTTTTGAAAAACAAACACCTGATAACCCTTTCAAGAAAAGTCACTATGATTTTGCTATTTATTATATTTTAAACTAGACATCTGAAACAAGTTTTCCCATTAAAAAAAACAAAAAAACCATCAGCGGCTCAGCTCTTGTATGTGATTTTGATGCTGACATAGTGTTACATTACAGGTATAGGATAGACAAATATAAATGGCTTGGTTCCATATGTACTGAAAAATAACTGTTGAACTTCTAATTTCAATTACAGAGCCATGTGAGACAGACAGTGACAAAAACAACTCTCTGACGTTGCAGGCTTGATTAATGGATAGCAATCACATTGCTCACAAGTTTGAAATGATTTGTCTGACTGGCGTTCATGAGGTGAGAAATGTTTCCTGGAAACTGAAACCACAGCGGTTACAGCATGTAAACAAATCACATCATAGTAATGTGTGAGAGTCTTGGCGGAGGGATATTTATGCTGCTATCTTTGATTTCTTGGTTCAGGCTTAGTAATAATATAACAGACTGACTGCAAACAGGTTGGAAACGTGTCATTTCTTTGGCTCACCAAAATACCTAAACCATTTCAGTTCACAGGCGACAGACACTCAAATTTGATCTCAAGTGGGCCACAACTATAAAACACACACACACACACACACACACTTTTCACATTGCTTTAGAAGCAGAAGTGCATTTTGACAACATTACAAGCAGCCTGGGACATCTTGAAAAACAGCTGCAAGTTTTGGCTTCCATTCAGTTTCTGTCATTAAACAAGAAACTCTCCTCAAATCAAACAAAACTCTTCTAAGTTTAAGCATCTTCAGTGTGGGATGGCAGGCCATGGTTGATTTCTTTGTCTTTAGGAAGCCCTTAAAACTTCCGATGATTCGGACTTGAAATTCACCGCTGTGATTTCTCTACAAATCTTAACACAATGCTTCCTGGAGCAAAAATTTAAAAAGTAGCAATCTTTGCTTTACCTATACATGCGCATCTTTGTGGTAATATTTGCAAAGATAACTTTAACACAAAGAGATGGCCAAAGCCTCCGAAGAACCAGTCTCAAGCCACATTCCAAACCAACTCACAAACACAACGCAAATAGGCTCATTTTGTTTTTGCAACATCTGCAAAAATATTAAATGTGATGAATGACAGTCTGCTTCTGTTTTTATGTCTCCTGTAGTGGTCTCTTCAGTGGTCTAAAAAACCCCCTCCTGTGTAAAAACCAGCTGTTTGGTAGTGGGACACAGTCTGGTCTCCCACTGTGGCCCAGTGATCATTGGTGCCATGGGAACAAGTAGAGCCAACAGGTGAGCCCAGCAATTTCAGCTTCAATTCAATTCAGTTTTATTTCTATAGCACCAAATCACAACAAACAGTTGCCTCAAGGTGCTTAATGTTGCTTCACGTGAATCTACACCTGATATGGAGCATTCATGTTTGAAGTTATTGGCGGTGCTGTAACGGTAACAGCACTGTTTGGGTCTTCATGGCACTATTTCATGACTAATAATGTACAGCATCAGAAAGCTTAGCATTGCATTTACTGAAACAATTTCATCCTTTTTTAAGGTTGTCTGGTTTAGCAGTCTCCAAACGTCCAGGGAGAATGGGCTTGTTAATTTAGGTTGGCAGGGTGAGTCAGGCCCAGCTCAGGGATATTTACAGTAAGCAGATCCTCGCAAAAGGCCAAGGCCATCCTACGCTGCCCTGACCAGCTGCACACAAAGAGCTCTCGCTTTCAGGTAGCTGCAGCAGGTCCCGCACAGTGAAGAAGGAGGTTGGCTTGTTGCACTTGTTGCCATCGATGTTCTCAGTTTTTTTTCTATTCTGTGTGTGAATGTGTAGTCTCACACATTAATTTTCTAACGCACAATGCCAAATTTCTTTCTTCTTTAACTGCTTGTTGTGACTTACATGTGTCAGGGTGGTGTGTATGGATTTCATTTTGTTTTACAGTTTTGTGCCTCCCAGCCCAGCCTTACTGTCTCCTTACCCCCCACCCCCCACACAACTCTACCTAAGAAAAACAAAACCAATAGCAGATGGATTGATCATTGCCACCTTAAATGGGGCATCTCTCAAACAGACCTTTCAAGTATCAGTGGGTTAATGAGAGGGTTACATGCATTTACATATGATGAAGTGGCACACAGTATAGGCGTGTCTATCCCAAAATGATTTATCTGACTGACACCGAGTCATGTATAATCCCATAATCTGTGATGACCGCGATCCTTCTCACACAGCTAAAATGAACTCACCTTCCTAGCAGGTAATCCTTCTATGTCAGTGGTTCCCAAAGTGTCAGCCGCGGCCCTCTGGTGGGTCACAAAGATACTGGGTCCTCGCCATAATAACAGAAATCTTTGCTTGTTTTTTGTTATTTTTATTTTGCCAGGTAAAATGTTTGAGAACCAGTTCTCATTGACAAAAATGAACTTACATAGTTACATAGTTATATATATTTATATATAAATAAATGTATTTATTTATATATATAAAAAATTGAATTAAAATGGATAATAGGAGATATTTAGCTTGTTATATTACTCATTATTCAGATGTAAATTTACTCCTCTTGTACTGAAGTTTGTGTTACAGTGGCAACTGGGTCACATATTGGCAGTATTATCATTTTTAGCCAATAGTCTGCATTCTTTATATTTTTTATATCAAATTTTTAAGGAAATACATCACTTTCTCTTGTATTTTGATGAGAGTGAAGACAGGCTTCCATGAAGGCAAATTTCACAGGCCGGTGCTAACGGACAACTGGGGTCAGGTGAAGAGGACTTTGGTCAATTTGTAGACTGCTTGTGACTGCGAGTTAAAGAAATATTTTCTGCCGAGTCAAATCCCTTGAAACTGAACTAGGGAGCTTCTTACTTGATGCTTTTGGTCCAAACATAACCAAGGCAGAGAAGATGGCTGTATTTCACCAACTCAACCATAAAAACTTAGAAGATATTTTAAAACAACTAAGCTCATCCTCCTGCTGCCTTGATATCCTCCCTACAACCTTCCTTAAGAAAGTTCTGCCTGTTATTGCATTTGACCTGATTCAAATAGTAAACTCATCCCTCTCTTCTTCTTTTTTAACCACTGTTAAAAAAGAACAATCTGGATAAATCACTATTGCAAAATGACAGACCAATCTCTAACCTTCCATTCATCTGCAAAATTATTGAAAAAGCTGTACTTCAACAGTTAAATAGCTTCCTAACAATGACGAACCGCTTCGATGTTTTTCAGTCCGGCTGCCGTGCTCACCACAGCACTGAGACTGCCCTCGTCAAAGTGTTCAATGATATCCACACAAATACAGATTGCGGAAGAACCACGGTGCTGGTTCTACTGGACCTTAGCGCAGCATTTGACACTGTTGACCATGATATATTATTA
>VUQK01035749.1:3181-16894 GCA_015106715.1 Bujurquina vittata | reverse complement strand
GTAAGATATCCTAGCTTTTTTTTTTTTTAAAGAGAGCAACTAACTTTTTCCAGGCTAAATGAAGATCTTCTAAATTTGTGAGACGTCTTTTCCTCTCCTTACGGGTTATCTACTTTAAACTGCATGTTTGTGAGTTATACCACAGAGATATTAAAGTTTAACTGTCATTTCTGATTTTGAGAAAAAGTCCAATGTGTCGCTATGGTAGGCAAAAAAAATAAAAAATAAAAATTGAAATATTTCTCATTCGCCCTTAAATCTGAGTGCAGCTCTTCACAGCATCTTTCAAGCCATGGGGCAAAACAACAGTAGGAGAGGTTTAGATGTCAGTCTGAATGCCTGACAAGGGTGTATGTTTAGTTACATGTACACTGATGACACTTAGAAGACCATGAGGGACACTTAAAATGGGTGTTGATGGATTTGCTGAGGCATGAGGTGTCAGAAAAAGTCGTCATTGCATCAAGCGGAGGGCAGCAGCACTGTTCTCAGATCAAGCTGCCTATTTTTGTCAGAGGAGCTGCCTGTCACACACGAATCCAGGCTGTGCTTTTACAGTTTGCTATACTATGACAGCAATGACTTTGAGCATTTTCTCCCCTTGCTCTCTCACTCTTTGCCAAACACACATACCGTGGCGCTCAAAGAGAAGCCTTTACAGACTCCAACCACTTGCAGTTTGTAAAATTGGTCTGTTATCAGCTGTAATGCTCTTAATGCTACTTCCACATGACTTCACTTTTTTTTTTCTCCTGCAATCTTAATTACTCTTCAGGGATCCCATTAAAAATGTATCCTTATACAACACTGCAGATATTTTTTCCTACACTGTGGCACCATAAAATACATCACCTGCATCTCTTCAAGCACCTCATTTTCACTGACTGGCTCGTCTGGATGAGATTTATTATTCTCGTGCAGTGAAGTTTGAATCTGGAAACGTTTGATGGTGCTTGACAGGAAAACAGCTCTCAGGACCCCTTAATGGACTTCATTTCCCAAGCACTCTGAGCACTGCCGGGAGTAATCACGATGGCATAAAAATAACATGTGGTTGGATAGTGAGCAGTAAACAACAATTAAGAGACCCCTTGCATAGCTCATGAAATGAATCATTGAAAATGCATTTGCTCCATGAAGACTGCCTCAGCCTCTCAGCCCTAATTGACTATGAATTATTCAGCTGGCGATGGGATTAGTGCCTTGTATGCCATGGATCGACATGTTTCTGAGGTGTAGAGTCGTTACAGTGTGATAGCAGCTTAGAATTCTTTCTTGAAATAGACATGGAAAGTCCAATGGGAAGCATTTTACCTTATTACTACCACCAAGACAAGGGTAGAATATTGTAATATGTCTGACAGGAGCTGGTTCAGCTATGGACTTCACTGTGTAAAACTAGGGATGGGTAGTATATTAATTTTTTTTTTTTTTAGAACTATTCCTATATAACTTGAAAAGAGATATGAAATGAGACAATTTAGTATATATAAGAATGTACTTAGATGTTGAGTTATTTAAAGCTCTGCTTCCTTGTTGGAAAGTACTGCTGACCCTAGTACATGGCAGCAGTACATGGCTCTACTTTACTGGCTGGTGCTCCTGCCTGCTTGATGGCACAGCCGACTCTACTCAGCATCGGTGTTATGTATGGGCCTACCTAATAAACTGTGCCCCCTCAGCTGAATTCTACTGATGTACAATATACAATTTGGTAATGAAGAACTTAAACACCCATGTCGCAAAAAGTTACTGCAGGGCGATCTGAGTTTAATTATTCAGTTCACAGTAGGCTAGTGTTTCTGCAGCAATCGTAACCAGCATGGCTGAGGAGGACACTTAGCAGATAGGTCCAGATCAGACTTTGGGAAGTACCCCTCATGTCTCTAAAACTAAAAAGAGGTCATTCATCAGTGTTTGCAGAAGTTTGGTTTTTTTTTTGTAAGTTGGTAATAGTTGTGTTTGTTTTTTCCCCACTGTAGGCAGGTTCTTAGAAGCTAAATCAGCATCTCCAGAAAGCTTGTCAGCAGATGGAAGCATGAATTACTCAGTGGACCAACCAACGCTAACACCAGCAGACTCTTGACACTGGACTTCAAGTACCTTGGATTTTGTTTGTCTCTACTCTTCCTCCAGTCTAGGACCTTGATTTCCAAATAAAATGCTAAACTTACTTTCATCTGACAATAGGACTTTGGACCACTGAGGTGTAGTCCAGTTCTTTTTCTCCTTTGCCCAGGTAAGACACTTATGGCATTATCTCGTGTTCAGGAGTGGATGGATATTTGGAATGCAACAGCTGTAGATCCTTTCCTGAAGAAGTCTATGCAAGACGGCTCTCGAGACACTGATGCCAGCCTCAGTCCACTCCTCGTGAAGTTCTTAAATCATCTTTTCGTGACAATTCTATTAAGGCCGCACTCATTCCTGTTGCTTTTGCATCTTTTACTAACACACTTTTTGCTTCCAATCAACTTTATGCTTCATACAGCACTCTGCAAACAGCTTTTCAGCAATGACCTTCTGTGGCTTTCCCTCTTTGTGGAGGGTGTCACTGGTTCATCATCTGGACAACTGTCAAGTTAGCAGTCTTCCCTAGGATTGCCACTGCATGTACCGAACTAGACAGAGATACACAGCCTTTAAACTATGTGGATAACAATTTACTCAAACTTAAGCTTAAATATTCTAATAATTTGTGATAGTGAATTTCTGAATTTCATGAGCTATAAATTATATTTACATTTAAAAAAAAAAAAACGGGTTGAAATATTTAAATGTGCATGTTTTATATTAATCTTATATACATTATTACATATTGTGCATTATATATTGTAGCAATATGTTTTATATTAATAATCTGAAGTTAATTTGAAAATTTACAATATTCAATGTTTTTTGATGCACTAATAATTAATGTATCATCACAATTTGGTGATCCGGCCCCATCATTCCAGCTTCCACCTGTAGAAGATGTAATGTCAGTGAAGTCGGTAGTCAGTTGTCTCTCCTGAAGGTAATAGCTGTTATTGCTTTGTTTGTCAAAAACCTTGCTTTGTAAGCTGGGTAAATGGCTCTACCCAATATTCCATATTAAAATGCAAATAAACATGCTGATGAAATGACTGAAACTAAAATTGTGAGACCTGTTACCCAAGTTGTACACAAATCATGGATATTGCTTTAAAAAAAAGATCTTTCCCATGAAGTCACTTTAAAATGCTTTAATAAATGTGACTATGCTTGATGCTTGATTTTCATTTTGAATCTTTGGTAAAAAAAAAATTATCACTAAACATTCACACTTGAGTGGTGAGGTCATGGTTAAAATACAGTCTGTTATTTCTAAATAGCATACAGTTTTACGTTACTTCTATTCATATACTGACTCATATTCAGTGACTTTTTTCATTACTGGGTTCACGTCACAAAACACTGGAATTCATCTAAATGTCAAATAAAATATCCAGATATGCATAACCGGGGGTGGGTAAAGCACACCAGCTAAATGCCTGAAAATTCACTTTTTCTGCATACTGTACCAATGGTTCACTCTACCAGAAGCAATTATTCCCATGTTCACTTGGTTTTCTAAATTAATAGTTTGAGGAAATCAAAATGAAGCTAAATTCAAACACTCAACAATCAGAACCAAAATTCCCATCGTATGAACAGAAACAGCAGCAACAGCAACTGCATTTTCTGACAAAGAGGTGCACAAATGGCTATTTACACAAAGGTTGAGTGTGCAGGTCTGCTCATCACAGGTACAACAGCTTGTACCCAACACTGCTGTGCTATTAATAGACTCAATCAGTGCGACATAAACAACATGTGCACTAACGAGGATGCTTTTTCCAAACTGAAAACCTCTTAATAACTGATTTTAGAGCGCTGGGATGGGTTCAAAGTCAGGACAAGGTCCTGGAAAAACACAAAAGAGCTAATACGGGTTTATTATTAGAGTTGTGAGGCACCAACAGGGTGGAAGGGGCTGAATTGTGGGAGAATAATTCACAGCCACGAACTCACTGGGTGACCACAAGAATTCATCAAGCCTCAAAATCACATCAGTTGAGGATGAGAGCTTTTGTATAGCTGCCCATTAAAATCCCAGCATTATTTTAGCTGCTTTGAATCTTTGTCTACTTTTACTGCTTTTCTGGCCAATATCCCAACTTCCTTTCTTTTTTTAACTAGTGAAACAGTGAGTCAAAGGAGAGAAATAATACTATATATTATTTGACATTCAAACTGAAATTTAAATCTTTACTAATGAACAAGTCTAAAATGAACAAAACACTCTTTTGTTAACTTTAGAGGAATTTGTGAGCCTGGCATAGCAGCAGGTGAAATGGTTGTCCACATGCTCCAGGTCATAGTTACAGAAGAAGGATTACAGTTGCCGATGAAGAAGGACTACCGTTGCCAATGTCAGTCCCAGATGGTGGACTTGGAGTAAGTGCAACTGTGAGAGATTCTTTCTGGATAAGCAGGTGACACTGAGGAACGCTACAATAGCAACCTGGCCGGCTAGCCAGCCTGTAGGGAAAACACTAATTAGGACGGGCTGTGACAAAGAAATTGTCTACTAGTAAAGTGATAAGGAAATTAAAATGGAAATTGCTAAGAGGGGTAGCAGAATATACTGGGACCGATGGTACTGCAACCCGCAATAAACACTAAACTCTCAGGTTTTGTTAGCTTTAAAAGGAGACACATAATGCTTTTAAATCCTTCCTTTTCATATGTAAATCATTCACTTGTGGTCTATATAAAGTAGAACTGCAATGCTTTGGTCTGAATTCCTCGTTATTGTAGCTCCACAGAGCCCTCTTTTACACATTTTCTGAAGCTCGTCTTAACTTAGAGCAACTGGTTTTGGTGTGGTCTCTTTAAATGTGAACGAGACATTTCATGCCACGCCCCCCTCCAGGTCGCAGAGGGTTCCACTCCACCCTTAATCGGCCATTTTTGTAGTTTGATAGCAGTGACAGGATTATCTACCGGCAGAGAAACAAGGAGGACTTTCCCCACTGATGTGAGTACATTTCCGAGAAAAATTAAATTTAACAAGGTACTTCGAAGAGGCTCTGATGCCGGGGGGCGATGTAAGGAATCGTTGGGTTAATACAGCCAAAAACCAAACATTTTAACTTGTGTACTTGCAACTTTGGCATAACTGAACTGGACTACAAAATCACTGCTAGAAAAACAATGGAGGATTCACAAGATAGGCTAGCTGGAAGTCCATGCCATTGTTCAGCCATTCCAAAGCAAATACTGTGACGTAACAGATAAGAAAACGTAACAGTGAACAGAGAAAACTGAACAGACTGAAAATTATGACCCAAAAAGAATATAAAGATACCTACGCAGAATCGGGACAGAATGCATTTAAATTTCCTGCACTCCCAGACACTCAAAGTACACAACAAAATATATTTAAGGGCTAAAAAAGGGGATTTTGCATGATATGTCTCCTTTAAGAAGATCAGGTGTTGAGAAGCAACTGTCGCCATATGCATCTAGTTTTCGAAATGTACAGCGAAGCTCATGAGTTGAGAAAAAATCCAACACATATTGATGGGAATTAAAATCAAAACTACAATAATGAAAAGCAACTGTCACTTACAGTTTGACAGATAAAATGCTACGCGGCCCATGCCAGTTGGTTATACCCAAGACTGCACTGCCATTTATAGAGTCAATCAGTGTAACATAAACAACATGTGAACAAACAGGGGTCCCTTTCCCCAGCTGCCACCCACTTGCTAACCGATTTTAGGGGTTCAAAGTCAGGACAAGCACAAGAGAGCTAAACAGGGTTTATTATTGAAGTTGCGAGGCACCAAGCAGGGTATAAGGGGGCTGAATGTTGGAGAATAATCAACAGCAATGAACTCATTGAATGATCAAAAGCATCAACACAAGGATTCATCAAGCCTTAAATCACATCAATTGAGGCTGAGAGATTCTGTACAGTTGCCCATTGAAAATTCACAGTCCTTTTTACTGCTTGGAATATTCTGTTTTTCTGGCCAATATCCAGCTTCCTTTCTTTTTATAAACTTGCATAACAGTAAGCCAAATGAGAAAAAACAATGTACTGTAACCATTTATTGATTGGTTGGTTGGTTTAGATGAGGGATTCATTGGGCAGCGGATTTCCCCAAGTGTCATTCAAACTGTATTAGTGTCTCCTCAAACACAGTGTGTAATCAAGAGAAGGATAAAATAAAAGAATAAATGAACAGAGACTGAAAACAAAGATACAGTAGTATGCGGGATGGCAGTGAGCTGGTGGAAAGACCTTGGCAAACAGTGTACAAATTCCTGCTGGGTGATTGTGCATCGCTGGGTCCTGTCATTTTATTTGTCTCCGAGTACAACAGTGGCATAAATAGAACCCATTAGAATCCATTAGTGTGACAACATCCACAAAATGTCCACAAACAAGCAAACATTCTGAGTGCCAGCTTGTGCTAAATAATAGGAGGAAATTGGAAAGTCAGACCCAGACCTTCACAAAGCACAATGGAACGACGATAAATGAGCTTATTAATGAGATTAAAAGAGGCAAACTTAGGACATGCAACGAGAAGAAAGAAAAAAAAAAAAAAGAAGTGCTCATGAACTTTGGTGAGGTGATGAGACTCGGGTAGGGCATCGAGTTCAATGCTCGTACTCCGTATAACGCCTACTGCTGAATTGGGGTCAAGATGTACAGATGTTATACATCTGCCACATCTTTCCACACTACATCCTTCTTGATACAAACAAAGCTTCTGCTGCTGCTTCTCAACCAGATTTTCTTCTCCATTGGAATTCCAACTATTTTGTTTTGTATGCTTCACTTACATCTATTGAGTTTGTTTTGGTTCTTTCACAAGTGCTGGTTGATCAGCACATCGTGTCAGCACTGCATTCCTATTGGTCAGTTAGTAGACACACTGTGAAAATTACATTTCTGGCACTTCTTGAATTTAGTTTGCGGCTTGGTTGGTTGAAAGACCAGGATAACTTTGAAGCTCTCTTATTATGCAACTTAGTAACATCAGTTTTATAATATCCTCCTCACTGATGAAAACCAGCAAGAAAGGTTAGTTTGCATTTACCCCAAGTCCAATGTTATATTCAAAAACAGGAGCTTGTCTCACAGCCCTCCTCTTTGTCATCACTGTCAAATAACACCCAAAATCTTGCAGAGCAAAGGCATGCACGTTTTTGGACTGTGGAGAAAACACAGGCACAGGGAAAACACCCAAATCCCACACAGAAAGGCCCCGGCCGACCAGCTGTGAGGCATCAGTTCTTACCACTGCCCCGCCGTGCTGCCCACATCAAAACCCCACATTATACTGTATAATTAGTAATAATTTTGCTCCACAAACACGAAAGCTTAAAACGTGAGGCGGTTACTGCAGGTGTTTAAGCCACGCAGAGGTTTTGTTAGATGGGAGTAATTTACTTTTGAAAAGTAATTACCAATGATTCAAAAACTCTCAATGGTCCTTTAATTCCTCGATCCATTTTGTTTTTAACAGTGTGTGTGTCTAAAGCTGTCCAAATCCTGCAATTCAAATGTTCAAGTTACTTTCTGTCTTTCAAAGTCAAAATGGAGAAGCAAATTAACCTGAGCAACACACCAGGTGTGCCTCTGAGGTTACATCCTATGCAGTTAGTCAGTGCAAAGTCTTTATTTTGAAATCTGCCCAAATCTGTGCAGCAGATCGGTGCTGCTCCTGTACCGTTCTTTCTGCCTTCTTCATCTGCTCTGTGCAACTTCACATGGTTTATGTAAGAAAATAAATAAATGAATTTTAAAAAAAGAAGAAGACTTGTGCTATTTTTTGGAACGCAGAGCATCTAATCAAATTAGTGAGCCAATCAACTCTGGCAGCCGCATCGTAACCAGAATGCAAAGCGTCACACTCAGGTTTGCACTAATATCTAACAATGACACAAAGACAAATCGCTTACAACATGAAGACAGTTTCCTCTGCATCATCACTGGTCTGCAACAACTAAAATCCAGTGCAACACCAAGACACATTTCACACTCCATGAACATGAGAAAGGAAGTAGGAAACCCACTTAAACAATTACTGAAATCACTGCTGCGCACTACATCCATGTGAACACTTCCTCTTTGCATGTAGAACACAAAATGATTGTAATCACCACATGGAAAAACCTTAAGCAAAACCATTTATTTAAAACATTTATTATGGTGGCTTTGCACTGCAATCCAAAGGGCCATAATATCCTCGGCAGTGGAATTTTACATGTGGCCAAAGAATAATTATAGCCTGGCAACTCTATGGAGTTTTATTAGACATGTTTTGTTTTGTACAATAAGACTTCACATATGCTTCTTAAATGGGACCTCCATCCATCTTCTCTCGCTTATTAACGCCAATTCCAGCTCAACACCTGGATTCAACTCACTTTTCCTCCTCTCATCAATGTATGATAAATAATCCTCATTTATCTAACAGGGCCTATCCAATGTCTTCAACGAGCCATTTTAGCTCATCTCCCGCTCAAACCAACTTTCTTTTACTTGGCCGCCCCACACAGTCAGAAGGTTTAAAGAGGAGAAGGAAGAGGTCGCCGCTGCCGTGCTCACAGTCAGATCTGTGTATGTGAGATGACCATATTGAGAATATCTGCTTTCAAGGACATCATAAAAGCCACGAGTGAAAAACTGTCTGGAACAGATCATTCAGAACAGCTCATAGGGATCATAGATATGCTGATCTCAGTTTTTTGACACTTTGGCCATGTTTTATGTGAGCATCCATCACTGTAAACAATATAAAGCTCCACTGTGTTTGGCAGTCAGACAGTCCCAATAAAAGAGACTAGAAAGGTCTACCCTTCTCAACTGCAGACAGTATTTAACATCATTTCTTAAAGTGCAAGAATATAGCTCTGTGCAGCAACTACAGTAAACAGGCTGCAGAAAGATTTCCTGAATTAATGTAAAGGTGAGACGCTGTAGTGCCAGCAAAGATCCATCTTCACCATTCTTTAGGAGGACAACTTGGACATTTCTTTGGTGGGCTGTTGTGACCTTGTTCCCGCAGGGGCTGGAGTTTGCGCCCGCAGTCATCCAGAGCTTGTAATGCTGAGGGAATAGTTTCCACTAGTGAAGGCTTACGGGAGATTTAGCAGAGCACAGGCTGCTGCTCTCCTCACACACACACACACACACACACACACACACACACAAGTTTACACCCAGAGCTGCGGCAGCGGCGGTTGAACCTCAGCAGAAACCTCCATCATACAAACACCGCTTTCTCCTCACACTCGCAGACACACTAAAGAATTACGCCCCGAGTTACTTGATGAAATAAGGAAACCAAAACGCTTAATTACAAGAACACAACTTTTCGCATGCTCCAACAGCTCCCCTAAATGCTGTTTACAGCTGAAAATTCCCCACATCTGGCAACCCTTCAGCTTTTCCCTCACACTAACTACGAAAGCAATGCGCCAATGCAAGGCTGAATGAATGAACAGAAAAACAAAGAAAACACATTAATAGCCGCTCCTCGGTTATGGCACCGCGTTTCAGAGCACTGAAACGAGCTTCAATCCAACTAAACTCAACAGCTCAAGACGCTGAGCAACAATGGTGCACACCACAAACTGTTCATTGTGTATTTCGCTTGCTTTAAAGAAATCTAGCACAAACAAACTGGGCAACAATGTTTCTATTGCGCAACACTTCAGAGCTTCCTTCAGCTGAGTGTAAGACAGCACACAAACTCCGGGGGAAAAGTAAAGACACAGCTACCGCAGCGCTACAGCTCAAGTTGACTTAGAAGAGAAAAGGCGCAACGACCCGTGAGATAACCGGTAACTTTTTGACTCCTGTGCGTGTAAACGTTCAACCCAAACGGAGGAGTTATTTTACAAACAAGGAACGGGAGCTCTACCTGAACCGAGCAGGCTTGGCTGCAAACCGCTGCTGGTTTTCTGCCACTGCCCGAGCGCATCCACGGAGCAGGGTTTTAGGACCCGTCGGTGCTGTTTTAAAAAAAGAAAAAAAAAATCATTCCGCCAAAAGCTCCGCCATACTGAATTAATCACGTGTCAGACAAACGCCCGCATTTCCGTAGGAGGCGGGGTCTACGGGGCAGGATGATTGACAGCTGTCAGGAGAGTCACATGATGTAGACCACCACTCTGATGCACTGGTATAAATCACTAATCCTCTTCTTCATTTAGTACCATAAACATCAAGTTTTTTGTTTTGTTTTTAATGAATGAGTTATTTTATCGTCTATATTTATTCATTTGCTATCCCAGTATATCCACAGCAAAAGCCTTCTCCTTCCTAATTTTGCTTGGAGTAGAATAAATAATAGAGCAGCTCCTGAAAGCTGATTCAAGTCTTTAATATTTTTAGAACAACATCAAAGACCAGAGCAAACAAAGCACAACCAGCACAAAAACACAACACACACACACACACACACACACACACACACTGAACACTGCTCTTACTCTCACATATAACACAAACAAACATCCCTCCGTCTACTTTTTTTCATAAGGAAAAAAAAAAAATGCACCCACTGGTGCTGAATACTGGAATCCCCGTGCAACCTCAGTCTGCAGTTTCAGTTGGTTTTCCCAGGCAACTTTTTCCGGGATGACTTTCCCAAACTGCAGATAACATGTGTCAACTTGTCACACGCAGTAGCTGGTTTAATACTTAGGTGGAGAGACATGTGCCAGTAGTAGATTTTCCAGAAGATTTAGACGATTGTAATTTCCCTGCTGAAAGGGAGCCTTCTAAAACCATACACCCTTCAAATTACAGCTTTTATATATTACAGTAGCAGTGTGTCCAGATTTTTCATGGGCGCTGTGTATAAAGTTCATATAAGAATGGTTGTTGCACAAATGCTCCGTCAAACGAAACATTAATCGCCACTAAATACTAATAAAAAAAACTACCTTAAAGTTTAATATCCATAAAACCAGAGATCAACTTGCAACTGAAATCTGCACACCAGCAAAAGGCTTAATATTCATCAGGGTGCAGTGCTCTCGATTCCCCTCGTTTGTTAATGGAACACTTCTGTAAGGTGAGAAGAGCAACTCCAACTTCCTCTAACAAAGTGGAGCACGGTGTGCCTCTGTCTCGTAGTTTCTGTTTTGTTTGCTATTATTAATCCCTAGAACTGCTTTACTGGCTGCAGACAGACTAAGGATCGGTTTTAAAGAATGTACCAAAATAAGTCAGCAAACAATGAATTATGATTCACCTAATATAGAACATAAATTATAGAACATAAATATACAACATGCTGATGTTTATCTTATTAAAAAAATCATTACTGTGGTAAATAGCAGAAATTACAGCATAAAAGAGAGGATGAGCCTACTATGTGTGTGTCACCAGCAGGAAAGTTAGACCAACACTGGAACAATTTTTCTTTTTCCAACCATGCCTATGACTTACAGACAATGATCCAAAAAAAGAGATTGTTTGTTCTCTGGATGAAAAATGCCTTCTTGATGTCAGAGGAGAGTACCCAGATTGCTTTGAGCTGATAGGAAGGCAACTCATGTCAGCTAAGAACAGGAAACTGAGACAACAATTCACACCGGCTCACTGAAATTGGACAACAGAAGATTTGTAAAAAGGTGGATTTTTGGATGTGTCTGATTAATTCTTCTACATTTGGACAGAATTTGGCTTAAATAACATGGATCCATCCTGCTTTGGATCAACAGGTCAGGCTGCTGCTGGTGGTATATTGGTTTGGGGGATATTTCCTTATTACACTTTGGGCCCATTAGTACAAACTGAGCATTGTTTAAACACTACCGCCTACCTGAGTATTGTTGCTGACTATGTCCATCCCTTTGTGACCACAGTGTACCTATTTTCTGATGACTGCTTCCAGAGGGATAATGTGCCATAACACACTGCTCAGATCATCTCAAGCTTTTTTTTTTTAAACATGACAATACGTTCACTGAACTCAAATGGATTCCACAGTCACCAGATGAGATGTGGTGGAATGGAATTGGAGGTTCACATCATGAATGTGCAGTCAGGAAATCTGGAGCAACTGTGTGATGCTATCATGTCAATGCGACCACAATCTGAGGAATTCCAGCACCTTGCTGAATCTATGTCACAAAGAATTAAGGCAGCTCTGGAGGCAAAAAAGGGGTGTGACAAGGTATACCCAATAAATAGGCTGGAGAGTATGTTTGTCAAGCACTGCAGCAGCTCATACCAGGTGTGGAAAAGAATAAAGCCGTACTTTATTGCAGGCTGGTGGCACGTAGTATAGGTAACTAATAAATGAAAACTGAGGCCATGAGAATATACAACAAAACACTCGGAAAAACAAGGAGCACTAGAGTGCATAACAGCAGTTCTGGGCGCCCACCTGCACAGGGGAGAACACGGAGAACAGACTTAAGCTCCAGGCACCTGCCCAGCCACAGACCAAGATGCATAGAGAGTTTCCCAAGATGGAGGCAATGTGGCTCTGGTGGCTGGTTGGATGGCCAGCAGCACAGATGGAGGAGCTCTGGAGGACCATCGTGTGGCCAGTTGCAAAGGCTCCCTGGATCCTTGGTAGGTAGCCAACAGGACACCTCTGGTGGCCTGAGTAGAAACTGTCATTGGTGATGTAGATGGAACGCCTCAGGTGGACTGGCTGGTTGCTGCCGATGGCGAAGGTAACATGGTTGCGACGATGTAAGGTGGTTGGCTTTGCTGACAAAGACAATCAGGTGGCCTGGTTGGTGAAGGTGACAAAACACCCCTGGTGGTTGGCAATGGACCCCCTCGGACACGAACAACAACGGAGCGGGACCCACTGCTGACTCAGGCTCTGGACTCTTGGGCGGAACAGGATCCACTGGCGACTGGAAAGACTCACGATACAGAGGCTGGGGCTACGCAGGACTCATGACACACTTATAGCACAACAGTCCCAGAAAAGGCTTCATGAGGAGTGATGTAAACAGTCTTCTGAGGAGAAGTCAGCTCAGAAGCACAGTCAGGTGCCTCTGAGCATGAAACATGGTTAGCAGTCAAATGGCAACCTGTAATCGGGCTGGCTGAAGAACACACAACTCATTATCAGATTGAGCTGCTCAGCCATACAGAGTACTCTTTTAGAGTTGACCAACTCAGCAATAAACTCATCCCGTGTACTAGAAGACTTGGAAGCATAATTAACAACCTCTGGTAGGGCTGCCTGAGAGGCATATTGAACTTTCAAAAATACGCTCTTCAGTCGTTGAAGGAATTTGGTTTCTGGTTATAGGCATAAGCCCCTCTGCATTATACTGCAGAGTGTAATGGGACATTGTTTTAAAAAGAATCGTTTTTTGTCGATTGCACTGTTTTTGTGATCGTTTGGAGTCATTATATATAATAATTATATAAAATGAATCAGTGACCACAAGGGCAAAATAAGCTAATTGCAAAAGTCCATTAAAATGAGAAACACGGGGTCGCACACCCAGGACCATGACACCTACAAGTATCAGTATTAAGCAGTGGGCTTTATTATCTGATTCATCCAGTAAAATTACACTATGAATCACAGCATATCCATAAAAAAGTGGCATTGTTAGTTTCCCTTTGATTGTGTAATCTGATGTATTGTTTTCAAAAAAAAAAAAAAAAAAAAATATTTGAAAAACAAAAAAAAAAAAAAA